>OZ038453.1:25837621-25946334 GCA_964036195.1 Sphaerolaimus hirsutus | reverse complement strand
TTTCCTTACCTGATGCGTATTTTTTTGCACATGTATAACACAATGCGTATACATAAAATTCATCAATTTTCATGGGTAAACACGGCAATAATAAATCTTTTGGTGGTAATATATCGACTTGTAAAACCCCGGCTGCAAACGGTAATTGTTTATTCCTGTAACCTGTTAAAAACTCTAGCTGTTCTTGCGTTAATACTCTTGGCGCTTTGATGGGCATGGGAAATTTTTTCATAGTTGCCGGATATTGACTGCATATATCCACAGCGTTAATTGTGTAATTTGGATTAAACTCTAGCGGTAAATTTTCTTCAAACAAATTGCCGTTTGGGTTAGATGATGCAAAACAACTAAAAAGTTCTGTCCTTCCTCCGTAGTACGCTAATCGCATATTCAACGGTTCTCTAACCTTGATAGATTTATAAATTTTAGCAAACGTTAAGCTTTGACTTTTCAGTTTTCGAATGTCGCATTCCCACCAAACCTCTACCTTGAATCCCGTTTGCTTTTCAATCAAATCTATTCTTTTCATAGTATTTTCATAATTTTCTTTATGGGTTAAATGAGATTGTCTTATTTTAGAGTGTCTAGCTGTATGACAAAACGGGCACCCATGCACGCTACAGCCGCAATACTCTCGAAAAAAATCAATTTGTTTTTTATTTTCATCCTTGTATACGACGCAATCTATCTTGAAATTTCTAAAATTGTTAATGTCGGGATCATAACACGAAACCGTTTTTTCTCCTTCTTGAGATCTCGAATATTGAATATACTTGTTATCATAATATTTGGCGATAGCTAAAATGCTTTTCAGTGCCCATTTACTCTGCATATCACCTACATTAAAGCTGTTATGAGGTGGAGTGTGTACAATTACGGATGTATCGACATGTTGACTTTTCCAGATAAAATTAGCCAAACTACTTAAACTTTTTGAATTAAGATGTGGAATAATATTAAACGTATAAAAAATTTCCTTTGTAAATTTTACAAATGCTTCCTCTAATACCATAGTATCCGATTTGATATATTCATAACACTCATTTTTTATGTCAAACTCGTTATATCTATTTTTTTCATACCATTCTAAAAACTCTTGACGTTGTTCAACTTTCATGTTTTCTACATCGTAATAATCTGGGGGTGGTAACGCTTCATATGTAGTGTTCAAATTATACTCAGTAACTATACCGTGTGGAAAATTACCTTTACGATTTATGCAATTAAAAGCCTTGCCAACCTGCTCCAAACTCATGGGAAAATATTTCAATGAACACAAAAAACTTATTTTACTATTAAGTTTCATGTAAAATATTCTTCTCGCATTAGATAATAACAAATTTGGTAACTGTCCATTTTTTATAAATAAACATAAAATTTCGCATAAGTCAAAACTCAAATTATGAGCAATTACCGTTAAATTATTATGTTGCTTATAATCCATTAAAAAGTTATAAAACTTTGATATCGCATCTATTCCATAGAAAAATCTAGTACACGATTGACACCGCTTACACGATTGTTCTTCAAAAATACATTCGTTACACCTTTTCATGCAGTACACTGCGTATGTTGCGTGTACCTTACGGTAGACATTTTCTGATGTGCTATTATTTGGTTCATCTTCACCCCATTTAAGCTGTTTTTTTTGTAAAATAGGTTTTTGAAAAGTTTCTGTGTCATAAAATATGAGTTCAAAAGGTCTACCCGGATATTTAACTTCGTAAGGTATTGGTTTCTGGAAAAAGCATTCAAACTGATGCACTCTAAAAGATTTATGTGTGGGGACGTATGTACCGCAAAATGTACATTTCGTGAAACCGCAATTTTCGTGACCTTGACTTAATATGATTTTCTTTTTGCACATGTTACAAAAGTGAACGCATTGACACACCGTTAACGGTCGACACGATGAGTCATGTGAATTAAGTTTTTTAATATCATTTTCATTTAAATACGAATCTTTGTCTGATTCATCAGTATCATCAATTATTTTTGTAATTTGAACATTGTGTTTGTGAGGAAAAACATTCACTAAATGATTTTCATAACAATTTTTGTTATAAAATGATCTATTGCACCTTTCACAGTATATAGTATTCGCACCTTTTTCTATAGGACATATTACAGATGCAAAACATAATGGGCAACTCGATTTGGAACACTTACACGGTGTGTTCTTATTGAAAATAATTTTATTACAACATTCCGTTACTCTATAACAATTAGCTAATGAGCTAATTGATTTGACCAGAACCATGTTTTTCTGCGTCATCATATAATAAATCAATGCATGCACTTTTTTTACTTTTGTTGGGGCTTTGAAAAATTATTTCAATACCGCCGTCGACAACAGACCACACTCTACATCGATATATTACATGTTTGTATTTGGGTGGGAATTTATTTAAAGCGTTTACCAAAATTTCAACATTTTTGTACAAATCGTTGCATTTAGGATTATAATTAAATGAAACAGTAGCAAACTCTATGAATCTGGAAACGTCTCGTTCTAATGTGACAAATTTACCCTTTCTACTTTTACGCTTATATCTTTTAAACAAATTTCGCTGATTTGTAGTGGATGCCAACAAGTTTTGTCTACCCATGAATAGACAAATGGGCAGGCATTGACCCGATAAAGTTTTTATGTCTGGTGGATTATAAATCGCTTTTTTGTGATATTTTAACCTACTATTTATATCTGGTAAAAATTTTGCCATCGAATCAAAACCTTTAGCTATCACATCTTTTCTTTCCACAGTTGTAATATTAACGGAAAAGCCATTAAACAAATTATCCTCTTCAATACCAGCAGATTGAAAAATCATTTCAACTCTATTTAAAATTGATGCGATAGATACATTTTGTAAGTGAGTTATCTTTGATAGTATATACCCTCTATCGAAACTTTTTGACATCACTTTTATCCCAATAAAAATTCTTTGCGTCTGTTCTTTGTCTTTATCTGAAAAATAATCCTTATACACTTTTTCTATACATTTTGCCAATACATATTCTAAAAAAGATATAGGATCATACACGTGATCCTCCAATTTCGGTACAAATTGTACATCGTAGACGTAATAGTTAGTATAGAACTTTCCATTTTTCTCTAACCACGGTTCTTTAATCTTGAACAAATCTTTCCACTTTGGTTCATTCTGTTCTATTTCTGCGATATTATCCTTGACATATTCATAATGCTTATTGAGAGTTACGGGATCTGCCTCGTCATATTTGATCTTATTTTCATCAAATTCGTCCTCCTCCGATGAAAATTCTGCTGCGGCTTGATCTTCCTCGTCGCTGGGGAGTTTATCGACCAGTTGATAGTTTCGTTGCTCTGCCATGGCGTTTATGTGAGACCTTACTGTAAAAAAGTTGTCCTTATATATCACACCCTGTATTAGTGTAACAATTTTACAACGCGTTACATTTAAGATTACGTTATAACATCATAACGAAATCAAAGATTACACTGTAACATCATAACGAAAATAAAAATGTCCCAGTGTAAAAATTACTTCCCCAAATGTCCCAGTGTAAAAGCACACATTTCGATATTGCGTTGTGATAATATAATGAAATTAAAACATCACATTATAAAATTACTACGCGCAGCACACGTATCGTATAAAAAGAGAGGTATATTTCACTTTCTCCTTCACACGCAAGTTTCTCCACCTACATCTAATACATCGACCCGCCATATATCATCAAGCTGATACAAACACATTGAATTCGCCTATTGCCGAATCCAGCTATCGCCGCAGTCGATCATTGATAACGGATACCGCCGCCGATATCAAACGCATTCGAGACCCGTCTACATCCAATCTATCGATACATAAAGGTGACTTTGTTGTTTACGTTAAAATGTGGTTAAATATTAAAGGGTGTGAAAATTTCAGATGAACCGCTATAGGAATATAGAGATAGAGGTACTTACGTTAAGTGAGGACATATTTGTGCACAGTCAAATAAATAGCACGGATTATCAAAATCTTTTTATTCGAAATTCTAACAGGGTGCACAAAAATAAATACCATATTGATAAAGTACCTGAATCCATCTCAATGTGTAGATTGGCTTCAAAAATAAGAGATGTCTGTCATATATTACCTAACTCTATAAAACTAGATATTTTATTAAGAACGCATGTCCGACGGACCAAGTTGTCCAAAATACTAAAGGTAAGTAAATACAAATATAAAAAACTAAAAATAAAAGTATTATATCACATTGAAAAACGAAACGAAAACTCAAACACTAGATTGGCTTTCCTTTCGTTTTGGGTTAAGGATTTGAACTTTTACCTTAACCTTCGAAACCCTATATTTGTATTTACTTGGTTAACCGACGAATACGCCTCTACTGATGATGTTATGGAATGTTTATCAGAAATATCATCATCCAGAGAGAGCAGCATTGATACAAAATAATTTTCAAACACAGATGAACCAGTCGACGCAAGTGAACGAGACTGAATTGGGTTTAAGAGATCAAATACGTAAAAAGTTTTTATACAATAAAGAAAATACAGTTTTATATACTGTATCAGTGCTGTTTTTTCCAACTGGTAAAGGGGTATCTAAGGAAAACATAAAAAAATATTTTGAAAACAGAGTCGATACTTTGTGTACCAAAATCGAACGTACATTTGATATAGTCTTCACGTCGGAAGATCGCGCATTCGAATATGTCAAGGCAAATGACTCTGGGGATGCTAGCGACTCTCTGTACAAATATTACATGATATACAAATTCACATTAGATGATGTAAACATTATACCCGTAACCGCATAATGATGCCTCAATTTTACATAGGTATGGCCAATCAGGGAAAAATATTGCGACAGTTGAAAAAATATGTGAAAAAACATTGTGAAAACTGTGGATTATTCGAAGGAACAACGATAACAATAAATTGGGATGATTATATTAATACTGATAAAAAAGATTGGGATTCACAGTTCGAGGCGTATTTGCGACAATTTGCCCACAAATTCTCCAGCAAATCTGAAGCTATTAATTACTCGTGTAGGCGTTTGGCAGATCACGATATAGAGAATGACGCTTACTTACTTTTGAAAAATTATGTCCCTAAATCTGTGGAACTATATAAGATAAGCGAATGTGAGGAATATGATTACATGGTTGATGAAAGTTAACATTCCCTTTTCTCATTCAGATGCTATTTGGCAAGACCTTGCTATCAAACAGTTTCGTATTAAAACAAAATCACATTCAATCAGAGTGGAGTGTAACTATGCACAAAACATATTTTGAAACAACGGAACTAATGCCAGAAGAAAATTCGGGCGACATGGACGAAATGAAAAAAGGCGATACATTAAAAATTACTTTTCTACATAAAGTTACCATAAACACTCTCGTGATTGAATTGTTAGCTTTTTTAACATCAAACGAATTATTACCGTTACTCATATTCCACGTGTTCTGTGATAAAATTGTGGACAGGAACTTATCTCTGAAAAATTTTGTGCATCCGTTAGGCGGTAATAAGAACTACCACTTTGTGATACTGGAACAGATACCGTTAACTAATGGATCATATTATAAAAAGGGTGACAAGTTATTTAACATATGGTTAAATGGAGTGAATTTATGTAATTTTTTATGTAATAATATGGAGCATGTAAAAGGTATTAAAATAAATGGCCCACGTTAGTACACCATTTCAGAAATAAAGATGGCGTCGCGAAGCAATACAATAAAAAGACATATACTAGAAATATATAAATTACCTTTAAAATATGATCACATTGATTCAATTTCATTTATAGAGAATATACACGAATACAAACAATATCGTAAAATCTTCAAATATCATTGCGCAATAAAACAAAATACGCCGGTAAGACAAATATTAAAAGATTTAGGTAAATTCAAACGCATTCCATTAAATACATATGTTTTATATAATTTAATGTCCAGTAGCGGTTACACCAACAACCGCATATCTTTTATTAAGGTTGAACATACGGGAGAGGTGTTCAATCGACCTAATTACGAAGGTCCCGAATTATTAATTGAAAAATACCTTCACGGTATTTATAAAAATTGTATTCGTTTAACGTTTTTGGAGCAAGAATGTTGTCGCTGGGAGCGGGAGAAAGACAATTATGCAAAATACACATTATGGATAAATGGTGTAAATATGAATCATTACTACAAAAGAGACCCATTTGAAATATGGGATCCGAGGAGCAGAGATATTCAATTAAACTATGATATGTATCGTCACGGTATTATCGCAAAAATTTCAAGAAAAAAGGGAGGAAAAAAGAATCGAGGATATACATATATTCATGAAAGCAGTTTATTTGCGGCTGATGAAGACGTTCTACTTAACAGATCTATGCTCTTTTCAGATGTCGGGTGAGTTGTTGAAGTTTGAATTGTTGAGTAATAATGCAAAACCGCCAACAAAATGTACACCGAAGGCTGCCGGTTTCGATATCGCAAGCTCCGAGGAATATTTTATACCGCCAAAGGAGCGACTGATTGCCAAGACTGATTTGAAAGTTCAATTTCCAAAAGATTGTTACGGACGATTGGCATCTCGTAGTGGACTTTCGATGTTCCATGGATTAGAAGTCGGTGGAGGAGTGATCGATCCTGATTACGATGGAGAAATAAAAGTGATACTGTATAACCATTCTAATAATTGGTATCACATATGTCTTGGTGACAGAATCGCTCAACTCATCTGCGAGCGTTTCTCTAATGCTACATGTCATAACGTGGATATATCTTGTTGCTCTCACAACCGCTCCGTCGGTTTCGGTTCTTCTGGTTATAATTAAATAAGAGTTCACCATCGGCTTCGATTCTTCTGTTAACAAATAAAAAAATAAATGAATTTTAAAGTGTGTTCCTTTTTTGTGTGAAATGGGGTGGTTTGTGCTGTTGTTATCTGAGGTACTCACTACTCCTGCCAGCACAATGCTAACATTCAGCAAACAGGGCTGTGATACCCAAGGTAATGGGGTGTGCCTATTACAGCCTCATGTTGGAGTGCACACCTGCAATCCCGATGTCCTTAGGTTGCAGAATTTGCCTGCATGCATCACCCAGCGCTAGTGGCAGATGCACTGCCAGGGCCCCATTGATGAAGCTGTCCCCCCCATGCCGCCGACATGGAAGAGGTGTGTACCACAGTCCAACAACAAGTGCATCCGCTGTGGTTGACACCTGCTCAAACCGTTGTGCCGCGAACCGTTGATGGTGTATGTAAAATGCCCACGCCCAGGATGGGTTCCTGTGGCCACCTGACAGTGGGCCAGCAGGAGGGTCAGTAATTATGGCCATTCCTAACTGCTGTCTAGTTGATGTAGTGTGTTGGGACTAACACTGCAAAGTTGTTGCTTTTTGTATGAATGCCAAGCATGGCAAATATATGACAGTTAACGCGTTTTTCAAATTCAATTTACTTTACTTTAACGCACTGCATAACACTGCTTTAGAATTACAAAATATACATGTAACAAGCAAATCACTAATTACTGAAGAGAAATCATGACACTGCATGGTGCCTCAAACTGGAAAATTCTCAAATACAAAAATGTCCTTTACATGTTACAAAATGTAAATAACCAAACACAGGGTGAGATAGATTCAAAGTGAGATTGCCAAGCTTTAAATGCACTTATTTACAATTTACACACAACTTACATCCACAAAATCATGCCCAACATGACCACCAGTGCCAACATGAAGTGCACTTTCACAATCTGGCCGGAATTGCACAGGTCGCCAGTGCAATAGCAATGGTGCTGGAAAATGCAAGCTCCCACTCACGAGTCTCACAGGTATCCTCCAGCGGCATGGCGCCAAAACCGCAGGTCTTCTGAGTGGACAGCGCGGCTGAAAGATGGAAATACACAGTAGAAATGCCACCAGAAATGGTAAGTAACAAATAAAACCCACTGCCAAGCATCGTGTCGATCTTGATGCAGTAGTGCCCAGTGCACTGGCCGCAGGGCAGGCTGTCTGGATGCTGGCGCCAGTTGGGCATCACCACACAGTCATGGCAGGTGGACACTGAAAATGCACATGTTTCCCACTTAATACTGACTTACTTTGCACTGACTGACACCCACTAGAGAAAATCACACTAACCAGTAGCAAATGGCCAGGGTAAGTAGCCATACAGCCCCATCAACAGCCCCCCACCAGCCACCAGCAACGCCAGTGCCAAGATGACAGAAATCCCAGCCAGGGACAGAAAAGACCAGCTGGACTTGTGTCTGGGGTGCCACTGCCAACCTCCAGTTATTTTCTGATGGCGGGAAGCATCAGCAGATATGCCAGGAATGAGGGGCAGGCGGCCAGCCATGTTGCAGAACTGATAACCAGGCATCAAGGTAACTTCACTAAACACAAAAACTGATAAAATCACAGTAAGACTGTAAATATCAGCCTGGTATCTACCAATTCATAATATTTATGCACTCATTTATTTGACAATTTGCCATTTATTTTCACTGACCAATAAAAAAAACTAGCAATCACTTAAGACAAAATTTCACACATTTTACACTTCAAATTTTACTTTTCACAAACAGTCAAATTACCAATCGCTTTTAAGACAAAAATTAATATATTTTACACTTTGCCACTCAATATTTTCCGCTTTAAATACTAAACCAAACAATTAGAAACACAGGCTATTTTACACATTTTACTAAAATCAAATCACTTCACATGTTCATTTTACATTTTACCACAAAAATCTAGCATCACTGACGTCATTAAACCTGTTTTCAAAGAAAATAAACCTAACTCTACCCCTAAAATTTTACAATTTACAAAAACACATTTTACACAGTTTACTCCAAATCACTCCATACTCTCTCACACTTTGGACACCAAGACCCCGCGGTCGACCAAGTAGGCAGGTGAAGAGCTGAAAATGAAAAAGCAAAGGTAAAATAACTGTAAAATAACAAATTTCACAAGTAACATAACTTCAAAACAATTTGATAAATAAAACATAAACAACAAAACAGTTTTCACTCACGTGGGTTGTGTAGGCACGCCGATGAACATCTCCACAGTCTCATTGGTGATCTGCATTCCGTCCAGCGATCCAGCGATCTGTAGCTGGCCATCAACTGGCAATCTAAAAACAAAAAAAATAATATTAACTTTAAAATACTTAAACACTACCTAAACCTAACTAAAAAAATGATAAATTTTAATATTTCTCACCCTCGGGATTAACACCTTCTTCACCAGTGGCACTTGGCACGTCAGCCATAGACAGTTCTTGGGAGTGCAAGTTGATGTCACTGGACTGGTTCAGGTGAGATTGCACTTTCTGGTAAATGCCAAACGGCGACCAGGCAGTCACCATCAGGCCAATTACTACGCCCAGGACCAAGAAACCCACCACCAGTACAGCAAACACCTGTAACCAATAACACTTAATCATTCAACTAACCAAAATGCAAAAAAACACACAACAACACCACTTACATCATTAGACTCATCAGAAGTGCCACCAGATGGACTGCCAGAAGTGGTGCCAGAGACAGTGGACAGCAAATCAGTGGTCTCACTGCCCAGAGTGGTGGTGGATGGCAGGAGCGAGCTAGTGATCGAAGGTGTAGATGTTGTGACCATAGTGGTAGGTTCGCTGGTGTCTGTGCTGCTGCTGGCCATTGTTGTTGTGGTGGTTGTGGACCGCCTCACTGCAATTAACAAAATACTACTAAAAATAGGTAACTATAGATCAACCATTGTAACCACAACCTTAACTGAACTCATACTAACCATAAGCAATCAATTTGTCCCCAGTCTGAATGCCATAATATTGGATGGTTCGATGCTGTGCCAAATAGCGGTGCTGGCTGTCCATCAAGCTGACAGGTTCCACGCCCAGGCCAAAGTGGTGAACAGCCACATCGTGCAGCACCCTGACCTGCATGTCAGGCTCCACAGCAACTTCAGCCACCTGCCCAGCGCACAGTCCATGGCAGAAAATCTGCACCCTGCATAATAAAAATCGTGATTAACTTATGTAACTTTTTTCATCATGAATTGTCAAGGGTAAGAATTCTACACCTGAGGTGAGTGAAAATGGTAAGATAGTGATGAATTCAACCCACTGACCACTAACCAACCAACATAAACCACAAAAAAACACCAAGCATTTACCCAAATATCAGAAATAGAATACTCACTTCAAGAAAACTGGAGTGGTTATGGCCACAGTAGTGCTGCTGGACTGGGAACAGCCACCTCAGCTTTGGTTGGCGCCAAACTAAAATAAAAAAGGTAGGTTATATATTTAGTAAATTAACGCTTTAAACCACATCTATTTAAAACATGACAAATAACCCAAAAGTAGAACCCACTTTTCAGTCAGGGTCACGCAAATCCAATCAAACAGGTCCTGTGCCAGGATGGTAGAGGACACAGCCCTCTCAGTAGTCAACCTACAAAAGGAAAATAAAACTACACCCAGGTATGCCATTTCTACAGAAAATGGTGAACCAGGTAAATCACAAAATGCATAACCTACACAACCCACTGTCAACCAAACCACACAAACTAGTAACAGAAACTAACTGAAAATCCCAAAACACTGTACCACACCACTCACCTGGGCCCAACGCCCAACTGGACCAACTTGCTGGATCCAGTCTCAGGTCCCACCGCAGTTGGCAGCTTGCCAACAGTCACCACAGTTGAAGGCCTAGAAAAGTGGTAAGTGAAAGATTGGGTACAAAACCAGTGAATACTCTAAGTAAAAACACTTTTTACAGGTAAAATTCAGGTAAACTCAATTTCAAAAATCACACTTTAAAACTCAAAAAAATCACAAACAAAATACTAAAATCCCAAAATCCAACCAACTCGGTTTTCTGCCAGGTGGTAGTGGACAAGGGCCTGGAAGTAGACACCACTGGGCCAAAATCCTGCGAAAAAGGGGGTAAAGTCAAATGTTTATGTGCATTTCCATTTCCAACAAAATATTTACAACCCCCCACAAATTTAACTTACTTTAAAAAAACCCAAATACTTTCTCAAAATCACCTATTTTACCAACAAAATTCACATTCCCACCCCAATTTTACATTAAAAAGACCCCATACTCACCTCATGACACATGGTAATCTTCCCAAAGCGATTCAGCTCAGACAGGGGTGGACAGTTGTGATGACGCCACCGAAGTCAGCGTCTTCTACCACCGAATCCGGCAACTCCAAGACCGTAGTGAGAAACGGCCTTTAGAGTGTTTGATTTCCCGTTGTAGCCGAACGTCCACTTGTCGACAGCCAAGTTGAGTTTATTTCGTAGTTGCGTGTTGAAAAGGGGGTTTGAATTGTTTCAGGTACTTTATTTCGATCAGATACAGCGTGTTACAAAAGCGCAAAGTCTAGCGAGCTTCCTAATCAAAGTTTCTATCGCTAGCTTATTTCCGTTCAGTAGCTTGGGGTCCGCAGACTCAAGTAAAAACTTCCAAAGTAGCTAAGACACGGAAATCATGTATAGAAAAACAGCTACAGTAATTTCCTAATACAAATGCACAAATAAGTCATAAATGCAACAAATAAACACATTCAGCCGAAACAGTTGAGTTATTCAAATACTTATGGTAAAGAAATACCAGGTACAAATTGGGCTAATGGAAAAACTATTAATCTTGAGAGGCGCGAAGTCGGCAAACTCGGCCGATTTACTAATTTGCTTCAATTTGTCAGAAAACATTGACGTACATTGGAACTAATATAATAGGGTTCGAAAACTGTAAATAGTAGTGCAAACGTTCCTAATGACGTAAATAGAGCAAGGTATATTCAATATAATAATAACAATCACTTCCTGGAAACGTATATTTCATAATGGACAAATTGGGACTTACTCAAGTAAATGGGTATAATAATTGAGCAGGGTCTGTAATATATTCTTTGGTATAATTTGAGCAGGGTATTTACCATAATGACAAAGTAAATATAATATAACTTGTGAGCAGGGTTATAATAATTATGCCTACGCGAAGGGCTTCGTAAATACGTACAGTAAATGCTAGTTGCACACAGGGCACTATTTCTCTATTAGGACGCTGGCCTAAGTACATACGTAGTACATAAATATTTACAAGTTTTGACTTTCCCAAATTGCAAGTAAACCATGTAAATGTATATATAATAATGATCAGAAAATTACGGCGAGTTGAATGAGCCTAATTTCATGTTAATACACCTAATAATAACTTATTTGACCTTCAAACCTAAATATTCCACATAAATGTTTCGATAACTTATAAAACACTTTCCTAATTAAATATTCTCCATGGATAAATAATATAGTGCAAGAAATATATTTTGCGTGGTAAATAAATATAGTGCATGAAAAGTAAAAACAGTGCAAATAAGTAAATGTGCGAATATGAGCCTAATTATCAAATCTCTGTATTTCTTTATCCATCCATTTTGCCACGGTCAGCACACTCCGGGCGGAAGAGTTGCTGCCCCTCGTTGTTGCAGCAACGTCACATGCTGGTGGTGGTGGGCGCCAAAGTGATGAGTGGCGTTTCCACAATTGCCTCGGTGGTGAACGTGGTTGTGCGCGAAGTCGTAGGCGTGCGTGAAGTCGTAGGTCCAGTTGCTGGTGATGCCAACGCCGACCTAGCCTGATGATGAAGCAGGTAGTTGCCCGTGTCGCTTCCTGCGCGTTCGCGTGAGGTGAATTTGCGGATATCAGGCATGTGAACACTGTCTCTGTTCCTGGCTCTGACTTGTCCCTCATCAGCTGAACTTTCATCTGGCTGAACGTATGCTGATAGTGACTTTGCCATTCTGTCCTCGGTTTCTGCTCTCTTGGCAAATCTGACGGACTGTGTTGAGTTGGACCTGGCTCTCCTCTTGATTGCTGGTTTCAACTCTGTCTTGCGCACTTTTCTTTGTGGATAATTGGTCTCTTTCTGAGTTGATTTCTTGATAGTATATTTGATGGCTCTGAAGCATAGCCATATGCATTTGAACGGACACACTATGCATTTCCATATGCATGTGTATACACATGGTGGAATCACTGGCTTTCCTGTGGCAATTCTCCAATTGTACCACAGGTATCCTGCAGCTACGATTCCGGCTATCAGGATTGTGATCCCCAGCTGCATTGCGATTGTGTTGATGATCACTTGAAAGGGTCCTTTTAGCATTCCTCCCATAAAGTTGGTGTACCCTTTTGACACTCCAGATATATAGTGACCATATGCTTTGCCGATTCCTGCTGCTGTCTGTCCAATTCCAGTTCCAATGCCTTCTATTGAATTTCTGATCACTCTGGGATCCAATGACATGTCTGCTGTGTAATCAATCAACTGGTTCTGCACATGCTCTAAATTCTGTAGTCTCTGAATCTGGCCTCTGACATCCATGAAATTGGTTGCTCTATTGACAATGTTGGTGAACAGGTGAGGCACATCAAACGTGAAGGCCTGCCACTGTCCTTTCCATGTCATTTCAATTGGCGTCTCTGTGACATGCATCATTCCATGTGCAGACTTCCACTGTCCATGCTCATTTCTGTACAGGTGCGGTGTAGTGTGGCTGCAGTCCTCTTCTGGTGATTTCTCCACCAAGTCTCTGCTGCCTGGGCTCTTGAACCACAAGGGCCCGTCTTTGTCCAATCTCATTGGTGTGTACTTGTAACATGTTTCTCCCACTTTCCCTGTCTGATAAATTATGTATGGCTGCACTACCTTGCATTCCCAAAACATAATTGCTTCTCCAGCCCATTCTGCATGAACATCCTGTCTTCCCAGCATGGCTCGAATCCCCAGTGTTGGATCGATGCAGAAAAGCTGAGTCAACATGTCCAGCTGGTTCTTGCGAAGTTGACATAGCTGATGCCATACAATCGCAAATTGTGCCTGAGTCATCTCTCTGACCACATGTTGCAGGAACTGAAACTTGGAGTTTCTGTCGTCCAATCTGGCATACAATGTTCCACTGATTGTCGACTCTCTCGCCTCCACTATCTTTCCTGGCATTGCCCATTCTACAGGCACATCTTCTCTTCTGTCAAACTGGATGAATACACCTCCTTGATCGGTGTAGTATGTGTCTCCCGGAACACATTCTGAACCAATTGGCCTCTTTGTCTTGTTGCTGTGGGAGTATGCTGCTTGCAATTTTGACACAATAATTGTCTGGCCAGATATCTCTGATTTGAATCTGCCAATTCTCTCATATGCACATTGATGCTTGAAGTTCTCTGTATCCCACACTGTGATTCCATAATTGTGGTCTCTGCAATGTCCCATCATGGCTCTGCACTGGCTGAAATCTTGCAAGTCGCTGATTACAGTTTTTCCATCAAGTGAAGCCACGGTTCCTTCTTCCATGTAGAAGTTACTGACGACATTCTCTTTGTCATGGCAACACCATGAATATTCCACATTCAAGGTTTGATTGGTTGTCCACACTCTGGGCTCCATTTCCACTAAAGGTGTTCCTCTGAACATTTTGTGAATTCTTGCATAGTTACAGGCTACCACGCCAACTTGCTGGTATTTCTCAAAATTGCCTGTAATGCCTTTCGCTCCCCAGAAACTGGTGTGTGTGATGATCTCTTTGATTCTGATGTAGCATCTATATGCTTTTTCTTTCTGTGGAATCTGTCTCTGTGCGTAAAGTGTAACTTTCATTGCCTTGACAAAATTCCTTGGTGGGATATGGCACTGCACTTCTTCAGGAACTGTAAGCGCATGTCCATGCCTCCCACTGGTACAAATTTGGTACTTCTGGCTTTGTGAACTGATCACCTGTTCCACAGGATGATCTTTGATTGCATCCTTGAATCTCTCATAAGTCTGCATTTCTCTGACAGATTTTGGTGGCCATTCTGAAGGCAAAGGCGGCAATCCATGATGCACTGCCAATGATGGTGGCCTTACTGTCGAGGTTTCCAGAACGTATGTTCTGGAAAATACTTCGCTGTATTGCGGCATAGCCTTGCCGGCTTCTCTCAGCGTTGCTGACTCTGACATGCCTGTCAGCATCAACACCATACACAGCATTCCAATCACCAGACTGCTGGTGGTTGCTGTGGCTTTCCCTGTTGCACTTCTCAGGACTCTATCCGATGCTGAGTTCCTTTGAGCAGGGTTTTGAGCAGGGTTTGGTACAGAGTCTCTGTTCGAGCTCTGATTTCTGACATGTTTCTGGACAATTGCTGGGTCCAGTAAATCCACTTTGACTGTCACTGCTGTCTCTGGGATATCCATTGTTTTTGAATTGATTTCCAGCGGATACAATTGATTGAGTGGTATGCTGACCACATTTCTGTTGGCAGTTCTGACTTTTGCTGAGCGAATCTGTCCATCTTTGCTGGGCTCTAACTGCTCGATGTGACCCATTCTCCATGCACCTCTGGGCATGTTTTCTTCATAAATCAGCACAACTTCATTCACTTTGGGTTCTTGAGTCGCTGTCAATCTGCCATGTTTGTGCGTCACCTGAGTTCTTTCCCTCAAACTCGGGATATACTATTGATGCCATAAGTCCCAGAACTTATCCAAAGTTTGCTGGGTTGTCTCCCAATATTTCTGCAGTTTCGCTGCGTTATCCATTCTGGGCACAAATTCTCCATCTTTGTCTGCGTCAAACTGTGGTGCTCCAATCTGACCTGCCCCTGTCAGGAAGTCTTTTGGTGTCAGCACTCTGTGGCTCTTCACATCACCATAGATGTAAGAGATTGGCCTGCTGTTGATCACTGCCTCGACTTCTGGCAGAAGTGTCAACAATTCTTGCAGGGTTAACATTCTGTGTCCCACAGCTGCCTTGAAATGTTTCTTGGTGATGCCCACCATTCTCTCATAGACTCCTCCTTGCCATGGTGCCATAGGAGTCGTCATGTTCCACTGGATTTGTTGCTGTGAACAGTAAGTCTGTACTGCTCCACTTCTGACCATTTCTGACCATTCCTTTCCAGTATTGATGGCCTTGTCAGTGCTTGTGCTGAGCACTTTCTCTGTCAATTTGAATTGCGTCGCATTGTCTGAAATCACTGCCTCAGGCTTTCCACGCCTGGCGATGAATCTCCTGACTGCGTTCAGGAATTCCTGTGCTGTCATGTCCAGCACACTTTCCAGGTGAACTGCACGTGTTACCATACATGTGAACAAACAGATCCACATCTTCCTGTGATCTTTATCCACTTTGTACCAAACTGGTCCGAAATAATCCAAGCCCGTGTACTGGAACGGTCTGGCTCTCTGAACTCTGGTTTCTGGCAAATCTGGCATTGGTGGAAGCTGGTACGGCTTCGCTTCCAATTTCTTACAGGTTGGGCAGGTTCTGGTCACATTGTAGATCACCCGTCTGCCCTGTGTAATCCAGTACTTTTGTCTGATCGCTGCCAATGTGTGTTGCACTCCTGCGTGCATCAACTTCTCATGCTGGTCTCTGACGATCAGCTGAGTCACTGTAGCCATTGCTGGCAACAGTATGAGTGGCACTGTGACCTCCTGTGGGTCTGTAGGCTCCATTCTGCCGTGGCACTTCAGGATTCCATCCTGATGCATTTGCACATTGAGCCATTTGATCAACTGCTGGTCTGCAGCTGTTTTCTTGCTATTCTGGCTGCCTCTGCTGTGGCCTGTTGCCAGAATCTCTGCCACTCTTTTGTAATGATTTTGTTGTGTCACTTTGATCCAATATTTCAACACAATCTCTCTCTCTTCAATACTGATAATTCCCTGTGGTTTTATTGTACCACAGATACTTTTCATGATTTCTGACAATCCATTCTGACTGTCATTTTTGCTGCGCTTTTTGTGCATCTGTCGCACAAATCTCATCACATATACTGTTGCATCCAGTAACTTTGTCAGTGATGAGAATCTCTGAATCTCAATTCCCAATGGGTTGCTTTGCTTGCTTTCATCAGCTTGCACATTGCTGGCATCTGGGTCACTGACCACTTGCTGTGTGGCGCCCCGGTAAATTGGACTGGCTTTTGGGAACTTGAGCTCTTCTTTCTTGATTTCTGCCATTACTTCTGGCGTAACTGGCTCCACTTTCGGCTCTGGCCACTCTCCAGTCATTAGCCATTCTGGCCCCTTCCACCACAGGTTACTGCCTTCCAACTCTGACATATTCATGCCTCTTGTGGCCATGTCAGCTGGGTTCTCCAGTCCTGCGATGTGTCTAATGTGCATGTTCTCTGTCTCACTCTGAATTTTCCTGATTTCATCCAATCTGTTCTTGACAAAACATGCCAGTGGCTTCGCTGTTGTTAGCCACTTCAGACAACAGGTTGAATCTGACCATACAACTGTTTGACTGAATTTGACGTCCTTGAGCTCTTTGTGAATAAACTTTGACATTCTGCTGCCAATCAACATTGCTAACAATTCCAGCCGTGGAATTGTCACTTCTGGTTTCTTTGGAGCTAGTCTCAATCTGGAGTACAGCAGGCTTGATGTGCCGCTGTCATTTTCCGTTTTCTGGCATATGTATGCCGCTGCGCTGTATGCCATTGCTGAGGCATCAACGAAAATGTGCAGTTGTGCATCTGCACTACTCTGATAATTCAGATTTCTGTTGAACTTGATCTGTCCAACCTTGAGCAATTCTGTCTCTAATTGCTGCCAAATTGCTGTCTGTTCCTCAGACAGGGGAGTATCCCATTCTTTGGCACTTGGTCCTGAATGCCATAACGTTTGCAAAAATCTCTTTGCTGGCAGTAGGACAGGACTGACGAGTCCCATTGGATCAAAACATCCCGCAGTCACCTTTGCAACTGTCCTTTTCGTGGGAAGTTTGATTTTCTGGTCAGTTTCTGATAATTGTGATTGCTGGACTGTCTTTGGCGTTTTCAGCCACATCTGGTCGCTTTCTGTGTCCCATTTCATTCCTAGGACTGTTGTGACAATTTCCTTGGCTACATCTGACTCTGCCAATTGCCAAGTAAAGCTCTTATTGTTGCTGTTCCATTCTCTCAGATTCATCTGTGCCTCTGTGAACAGCACTTTGGATTCCTGATACAATTCGATTGCTTTCTGCTCTGTGTCCACACTGAGGATCAAATTATCCACATACAGATTTTCATCAATCAATTTTGCATTTTCTGTGCCAGCTTGATTCAGGTGGTATCTGACTGTCAGCGCCAACAGCGCTGGGCTGCAGATTATACCAAATGGTACTCTGGCAAATCTGTAAATCTGAATGTTATCCTCCATGGATGGTTTCGTGGGATCCTTGTACCACAGAAATCTTGTCACATCTCTGTCACTGTCCTGCAGACTAATCTGCAGAAACGCTTTCTCTATGTCTGCGACCAGTGCAATTCCATGCAATCGGAATCGCATCAGCATCCCTACCAGCTGTGGTAGTATAACTGGACCGCGGTACATGCACTCATTCAAGCTTGGCATGCCTGGCGGTTTCGCTGAGGCATCATATACCTCTCTGACCTTTGTGGTAGTTTTCTCTGGCGTTATCACTGGTTGATGAGGCAATATATGGAACTTTCTGCCATCCATAATATCCTCTTGGACTTTCTCAATTACTCCTTGCTCCTCTTGTGCTTTCATGATTGCCTGAATTTTCTCCAGTAATTCTGGGTCTCTCCTGAGCCTGTTGGTGAGGTACCTGAACCTCTTGAACGCCATTGCTTTGTTGTCTGGGAGTTCATGCAAATTTGGTTTGTACATGAATTTTACAGAGTACCGTCCATCTGGGTTTCTCTGTACACTCTCATTGAATTGCTTTATGGCCTCATCATCCTCGACGAGGTCTGGCTGGTCCATTATGCCAATGGTATCCAGTCTGTCCATGTCTTTGACATTTGGTACAGGAGCAATTGACAACGGTGCTTCCTCGTACCACTTTTCTCTCTGAATTTGATGCACAATTGTGTTAACCACCACCGGACATGCGCCATCCGTGGTCCATTGATTTCTGTTGCTCGTCAGCTGCCCACCTCCCATCAGCAATCCCAATTCTGATGGAATGACATACAATCCTGACGGAAGTCTGGTGGTGCTGGTGTTTCTGGACATCAAATCCCAGAAATAATTCAAGCCCACTATAATGTCTGGCTTGAACTTGCACTCTGTCCCTTTTTCCTTGAGAATTCTGTCTGCAAAGTAACTCTCATCCGGAAAGTACTTCTGCAGGTACTTTTCGTCCTGTACTGATACAGGCACCTTGACTTGTTCTGTGGTCAACGTCGGGACCACATCAGCCACCATATCAACTTTCTGGCCATTTCTGAGCCGCATTCTAAATTCCACTTGCTGTACTACTTTATAGTGCGGCTTTTCATTTCCGAATGTGTACACCTGGATGTGGTGTTCACCTGTACTCTTCAAATTGAGTTTCCTGGCCACTTTCTCTGACATGTACGTTCCTTGGGATCCTGTGTCCAGGAACGCTTGAATCTGTAGTGGTGGCTGTTCAGGCTCCATCTCTGTATCCATTTCTGAAGCCTCAATTACGGTTCTGGCTGTCATCAGCATTGACATATTCCTGTTTACTGACAGGTTCACTGACGTATTTTGTTGCTTTGTATTTGGTTCTGTAACCACTGTGCTGGATATGGTTTCTGTCTCTACCACTTCTGGTCCAGCTTCTTCCACAGTGACACAATTCACTGTGGCCTTTCTCTGTTGGCTCTGTGCTGGTCGACCGACCGTCGGCACAGACTTTCTGCCACTGTTTACTGATTGCTGGCCATCCTGTTGACCATTCGCTCTGAATGCTGGAATTTGCCGTCCAGCATTTCCATTGCCATTGTCACCAAATTTCTCTGGGCAAACTGCCGTGTGGTGCTTATTGGACTTGCAATAAAAGCAACTTCTCGTAAACTGACATTGATTCATGTAATGCCCTTTCTGCAGGCATCTCAAGCATCGCTCTGCCTTTGACAAAATCACTCTCCTTTCTCTGGCAGTTTTGAACTTTGGACACTTATCATTAAAGTGTAATTGCTGTGTATCATTGCAGAACACACACGGTCTCCCAGGATTCATAAATCCAGCCTGTGGTGCACTCTGACCATTCTGGATCACAGACATGCTCCCTGTGCTGGTCCTTGGGTTCTCTGGCCCTCTGAATCGATTCCCATTGCCTTGGAATCGATTATTGAATTGCTGTGCGCGTGGATTATTCCCGAATCCCTGGCGCGATTGCTGAACTGGTGCCTCAGTTTGCTGTGCGTGCTGTACAGCCTCACTGAGCGCTAGCTGCTTGCCAAACAGCTTTCTGAATATCTCCACCGTCAAGGCTTCCTCAGTTCCCTGTTCCTTCTGGATTTCTCTGAGAACCTCGGGTGGCACTTTCTGTTGCAGCTGGCTCAACAGCATTGGATGTTCCACTGATTCACCCAGTGACTCCAACTGCTGGAGCAGCCTTTCAATTGCATCAAACAAAATTCTCATATCCTGACAGGTATTCCTGGCCTGTCGCAGCTTCATGATATTACTCATCAGCGTGTTTCTGACCACAACTGGCTGGTCATATCTTTTCTTGAGCATTGCAATTGCGGGTGCATAATTCTCTGCGGTCACACTCAATCCACTGATCATGCCAAATGCTGAGCCTTTCAGCAAGCTCCTCAAGTATGAGAACTTGGAAATGTCCTCCAAATATGTCCGATTGTGGATGTGGGATTCGAACATTTGCCACCATGATCGAAATTTGACAATTTCCCCAGTAAACTGTTCCACTTCCAGTTTCTGTAATTTGAACCTCTTTGCTGTGGTTGCATTGGTTGAACTGGCCCCCGGAGCAGCTCCCTGAGCTGTCAGAGCCATCTGGGCAGCCATCTGCTGTATGAATGCTGTATTGACTTCATACATGGTATTTCCGCTCTGTTGCTGGATCATGTCTTGCAACTCTTCGATGTATACATTCATGGCTGCAACTTTCTGTGTCACCAAGTCTGACATATTTGCATATTCCTCATATGAGTCTTGGTATATCTTCTGTTCTTGTTCCATCTGGTCGGGTTCGTCAATGTCCTTGACGACATCCCTCCATGCGTCAAATTGAGTTCTCACTGCAGTCATTGCACTTTCCAATTTTGCACCCTCCTGTTTGATAGATGCAATCACTCTTCTCATTTATGTTCTCTTCTCTTCCTTTGTTGCTCCCGCAAATATCTCTGGGTCATATTTGGCATATTCTCTTGCCAATCTGCTGTCCACCCTGTGCTTTGCTGGCCCCAGGGTCTTTCTGATGTGACCCGTTGGTGAAACCATTTTTGCTGATGAATTTTCCTTCACTGATTCTCTTTATAGTGTGTCTCCTGTGACGCCTGTGACGCTTATCTGCGTCTTTCTGTGTAGTGCTCTGTGCACCACGGATTTGTTGTGCCACGCACAATACCAATGCAGTCCTACAGGCCCCTGACGTGTTCTCACGCGTTGACCTTTACTGCACTGGCACCAGGTGTGTTCCTAAAGCCCCTGACGTGACTGTTTACACGCGTTGACTTCAACACACCGGTCAAATCCACCTGGACAATAAACAAGTTATTTGCCCAGCAGTGTGCGCCCAAAGAGGGTCCGTACACACTTTCCCTAAGCGCTCTGGCGCTCTTTCTGGCACGCCTGTGTGCCTCGTGACCACGCCGGCCACTTGCTTTCCTGAGCGGCTCCTGTGCCGCTGTGCGCAGTGCTGCGCTTGCCGTGTCACCTGTGACACGTTTCTGTGCACTCTGGTGCACTTTCTGATTCTGGGCAGTGTTTCTGTACACTGCTCTGCAATTGCGCCTGTGCAATGCAGTATTCTGGCACTTCTGTGCTGTCTGATCTGATGGTACCGAGCAGGCACAGCGTGTATATTTGATGGGAGCTCCGCAAAGCCCCTACACGCTACCAAGTATCCTAATACTTTGTTTTCAAATCCACTCTCTGTCAGCTACAGCCCTCTGTCAGCTACAGCCCTTTGTACACTGATACCCCTACTTTTGCACTTCCGAAGTATGAGTCCACTCTTACCCAGTGGAGCGAGGGACCTCCGCGAATGCCCAAAAAACAGCCCTTTGACTAGCGTGGCTCTGTGGCGATCCTGTCTCCGTCAGGTCACCCTCCCTTGGCATAGGAAGGATGTGTGAGCGGTCACTGGCGTCCGGATGTCCAGGAGCGTCCAGCGAAAGTTTGACCACCGTCCGACAATGACTCCTTGTCAAATGCCGGTGCTGCCCAGCGTCTAGCACCTTGCCAGAACACTGGTGAAAGCTGCCTGAAATCCTGACAGGCTTGTCAGAACTCCAGTGTCCTCCGCGCGTGAGTGTAGAACCGCTCCCAAGATGTAGACAGGAGTGCTGTGACTTTGGCACAATGCTGTCTGCAAATCAACAGCCAATGCTCAGCCAAGGCCAATTGATGTTCAGCAGGACTTTTGAAGTTCTGCCAACTGCCGCACAATGTCTGTTCCGGCTTGGTGATAGCACAATGTCATGCAATCACCCTGCTCGCTGCGCCATGTGATGAAGCCACCGAAGTCAGCGTCTTCTACCACCGAATCCGGCAACTCCAAGACCGTAGTGAGAAACGGCCTTTAGAGTGGTTGATTTCCCGTTGTAGCCGAACGTCCACTTGTCGACAGCCAAGTTGAGTTTATTTCGTAGTTGTGTGTTGAAAAGGGGGTTTGAATTGTTTCAGGTACTTTATTTCGATCAGATACAGCGTGTTACAAAAGCGCAAAGTCTAGCGAGCTTCCTAATCGAAGTTTCTATCGCTAGTTTATTTCCGTTCAGTAGCTTGGGGTCCGCAGACTCAAGTAAAAACTTCCAAAGTAGCTAAGACACGGAAATCATGTATAGAAAAACAGCTACAGTAATTTCCTAATACAAATGCACAAATAAGTCATAAATGCAACAAATAAACACATTCAGCCGAAACAGTTGAGTTATACTGCGCGTGCATACATTCAAATACTTATGGTAAAGAAATACCAGGTACAAATTGGGCTAATGGAAAAACTATTAATCTTGAGAGGCGCAAAGTCGGCAAACTCGGCCGATTTACTAATTTGCTTCAATTTGTCAGAAAACATTGACGTACATTGGAACTAATATAATAGGGTTCGAAAACTGTAAATAGTAGTGCAAATGTTCCTAATGACGTAAATAGAGCAAGGTATATTCAATATAATAATAACAATCACTTCCTGGAAACGTATATTTCATAATGGACAAATTGGGACTTACTCAAGTAAATGGGTATAATAATTGAGCAGGGTCTGTAATATATTCTTTGGTATAATTTGAGCAGGGTATTTACCATAATGACAAAGTAAATATAATATAACTTGTGAGCAGGGTTATAATAATTATGCCTACGCGAAGGGCTTCGTAAATACGTACAGTAAATGCTAGTTGCACACAGGGCACTATTTCTCTATTAGGACGCTGGCCTAAGTACATACGTAGTACATAAATATTTACAAGTTTTGACTTTCCCAAATTGCAAGTAAACCATGTAAATGTATATATAATAATGATCAGAAAATTACGGCGAGTTGAATGAGCCTAATTTCATGTTAATACACCTAATAATAACTTATTTGACCTTCAAACCTAAATATTCCACATAAATGTTTCGATAACTTATAAAACACTTTCCTAATTAAATATTCTCCATGGATAAATAATATAGTGCAATAAATATATTTTGCGTGGTAAATAAATATAGTGCATGAAAAGTAAAAACAGTGCAAATAAGTAAATGTGCGAATATGAGCCTAATTATCAAATCTCTGTATTTCTTTATCCATCCATTTTGCCACGGTCAGCACAACAGTGGTCACCATGCCAGAGCACCAGGAAAGGACCACCAGGGATGTGATGCGCCCAGGGGACTTTGGCAGCCTGCTGCAACTGCTCGCGAGTGCCGTTAATCCTCAGGATCAGCCAAATCAGCCCGATCCAAGCTGCACAGGCCACCCAGAAAACCCGACCCAGCCAGATGGATACTGCACAGCAGAACCTGGATATGGAATTGGATACAAGATAAGTTTCAGCATGGGGGGGCGATTTTAAACATGAACAGTCTTAGGAAACTAGGCAATCTTGAAATAAATATATTCGATTTCTATTTAGGTATTTGGATTCTCAAAGAAATCTACCCTTTTCAAGACATTTTACATTTTAAAAAGTTTTCAAGAGTATTCTCAAAACAGTTTCAAACTTTAAAAACTCACCAAAACAACTTTAAAAATCATCTCAAAATCATTGAACTTTCAAAAATTTATCGAATTTAAAAATACACCCAATGAAGCATTTATGAAAGCTTCAATTTTCCCGGAAAACTGTTACACAGTTTACACAAAGACATTCTTATCGAAGTCAATAATGTGATTCACCCATAATAAGCACAGATTTGTCAACACATTTTACAGTGCCTTAAGTATTCACATCTGTTATTTCACACTTTAGTTGTGATAAGAAATGCAGTTTCAACCCAGTCAAATAGATTGACAAGATTCTAAAAATTGGGACCCCCCCCATCTTTAACATATCTGTAGCATATTTCCCAAATTTGAAGCCAGCTTATCTGGCACCACAGTCTAACAAATTTGAACTGTGTATAAATAAGGAATGCTTGAATTAACCCCCATAAATAAAATTCAACTAAAACTGTGTAAATTTCAAACAATATTTTAAACGCGAACTTTTAGCGGAACTTTAACGCACCTTGCACTTTTCTAAAAAACTGACAAAACGTTAAAACTCCAATTAACGATAACTTTAGAACCATAAGTCCTATAGGGACACTTACCCACTCATTTTAAACCTAAAAACCCAAGGAATAATTATATCTGATCACCTTGATCCTCAGGGTCCCAGAAGAAAAAATCGCGAGAGGGGAGGTGTACACCCTTTTTTGAGACCCACAAAACAAACTCAAAAGAAAAAAGAACTAACTAGTATGCAACCACTGATCCAGACAGTCCCAAAGCTTTCAACAAACAAAAAACTTAGAATAATGCCAATTTAGGTTGAGTTTTGAACAAACCAAATTCAAATTTGGGGGTTTAATTGATTAGAAAAGATGAAGAAAAGGAGTTCTGACCAATTACTAACAAAAGCATCGGAGGCTTTTGCCTGTAAGGCACTACTCAACCAGGCAGGCACGACCGTGATCAAGCACTTTGACCTTACTGGAAGAGGATACCAGGCGCACTCCCAATGCTAGAATTTTGGAACGAGTCAGGACACCAATTCCTTTCATTTTGTAAAGTTCTAATGACACAAATTGACAGACTAGAATGTTTTGATAAAACCCCTCAAAATTGATTTAGTTATTCTCACACACTTAAATAACAAAGGTAGGCATAAAACTTTAGTTTGTTGGTTCACTTTTGACTTCTGACTAAAAAAGAAAACCAACCCTCCTTCAACTTTCCATCCGGCTCAAGCAACAAATCAACAAATAAATACAAAGGTGTAGATATGCATGTGTCAACTTTTCAGTGGACATACATATAAAATGCAGGTAGATACAAATAATTCTTTTTATTTCAATGCAGAAAGACAAGTGAAGCAAAAATTACAATATCGTCCAAGCAGAGCCAAGCAATGGAATCCAGTCCAGTCCAAACAACAGGAGTTTAGGCCAGAGGACCTCAACAACCAGTGTCCTAGGATCTGTGAGTGGGTTGAAATTGTGAAGGGATAGGCAAAACCAAAAATTTCCCTGGGAAAAGACTATTTTTCTCAAAAATCAGCCAAACTTGGCAGAGTGCCAAAAGCACTAAAACAAACAAGAACAAAAGTAAAAACCTCCCGAAATTAAACATTTTACACCCACAAACCTGTTCAATGACTTTCAACACCTTTTGTGATCCAAGATTCTCCAACCATTTTTCACTGAGCTGTGAACAATCTGCGAGGAACAAATATTTTCAAAAATATTTAAAGTAGTAAAAGTGGTAAAAACAGTTCTCAAACACACCATAAACACCTCGGAAACCGAACTCAACCAAAGGAGACCCCATTTGGAACAGTTTCCCGGATTTTAAAAACAAGTGAGTTCAGACTTGATGCGGGATTATTTTTCTTTTTGGGAGAAAATCAAGTTTTGGATACATCCTGACAAAACATGTTAAACCACTTTTTATGGTTTAAATAGGATACTATACTACAATTTAACATCCAGTGATGTAAAATATTCAATAAATTTAACTCAACTCTAACTTTTTATCAAAATTCAAAATTCCAAATTTTCTCAAAAACCTTCAAATCTAAAACTTCGGGATTGGGATTTTTCACTTCAACTTTTATTCTGGTTTAGGTGACTGTATTTACATTTTTTTTATTTGATTTATATATTTTTATATATATTTTCTCATTTTGTATTTTTTGTTGTTTTGTTGCATTTTGGATGGATTTCCTTTGGTATTTTGGTCTCAAAACTTCCCCCCTCAACCACTTTTTACCCAGATTACATCCAGACCCAAGTTGGTTTTTCCACTTGTTTAGAGACCTTTTCAATTTAACTTGGTTTATTGTTCCTCTATTTGCTTGTCTACACCCTCACTCTGCATGCTTACTCTCCTAGGTATTTTATTCTCCCTTTTGTCCAATTTTTGTACATTTTTTCCTTACTTTATACCCTGGGGCATGGTATTTCCCTTGGGGGAGGGGGATGAGAGATTGCTATAGATTGCTATGGATGCCTAAGCACATTAGGTAATAAAATTTGCAAACTGGCCTGGTTATTATATAATTTCTATTTAAATATATGCTGGCATTAGGTATAATTTTCCCAAATTTCACAACTTTTATGCTTGCTTAGGATTTGGCACATCATTTTCATTTAAATTCAAAGCAAATTGGTGCTCACATAGTAACACATTCTCATAAATTTAGGTAATTTAGGACAAATTTCATCACATTTTGCGCTGGCTTAAGGCTTGCATATCTCAATTTTATTTAAATTCACACTCACCTAGCAGCAAAATTTCAATAAATTTTACATTTGTGCTAGCATGCATTTATATTAGTAAGGCTTGCAACATTTTAATTTTATTATTTTTATAACTTGACCTATTTCATACAAAATATTCACATTTTAGGCACTAAAATATCTATAAAAAAATCACCTATTTTAAACCAACATCTTCCTAATTTATCAAATTTCCCATCCTTCAACAACAAATGTATTACAAATCTGTGGTCACTCCAAGATGTCTTCTGACCCTACAACAAGTTGGTCACAAAAATACAAAACTTGGTATATGTTTTGCAAAGACATCACTTGCTTTTTATGCATAATCGTAATTGCAATCCCAATTATTTATGTTCTATTTAAACTATATAACTTACTGCAAAAACTCCCACATTTTTAATTAATAATCCTTAGTGAAATAATTTCAATTTAGCTCACTTTCCAGTAATCTACTAATATGTATGCAGATTCAGGTGGTGCCCAGAGGGCACTGGCTGTCCAGCAGCCAGGTGCAATGGCACAAGCTGGCACCAACAGCTCACAGGGATATACTGAGACTGAGGCAGTGAAACTAATCACTCAGGCAAACAGGGACAAGGAGAGACATCTGAAACCACTGCAAGAGTCATACAACTCAATGGTGGTGCTCCTTGAGACACTCCCATTGACAGATTCAATCAGAGAGGAACTGCAAGAAGTGATGGCAGACATGAAAGTAGATGTGCTGCTGAAAGTGCTGGAGGTGCATGGACAAGCAGTCAAGGAAACAGCTGAAGACATTGTCAGGGAAATGCAACAGCAGCCACCAAACCAAGATGGTGATGGCCAGCAGGGCATAACCACTTATGCAGTAACCATGCCAGGGCAAAGCCAGCCAATCAATTTGAGTGATGCTGTGCCCACAGGCAATGGGCAGCAGCAGGCTACCCCAAACTTGGCACATGAAATTTGCGCCCAAATAAGGGCGGAGTTTGAACGGCAACGGGCCAATGTGCCAACTGGTGGCCAAAGGGCGCCTGCAGATCCCAGGAAAAATGTTGTGAACACCATGATGTGGAAAATGCGCCTTGGAAACCTGCAACGCAGGCCGAATGTGTTCACAGGCCAGGCGGATCAATCCTGGGCTATTTTTGTGGAGGGTTTTGTCACGCTGTCAAAATCCTTGGCCCTGACTGAAGAGGAAATGTGTGACTTTCTGCCACCATTCCTGACAGGGCCAGCGCTGCAGTGCTATGAGGAATTGTACCCAGCACAGCGCACCAGCTGGCATGAACTGCGCCAAGCCATGGAACGCAGGTTCAATAGCCCTGCAAAAAGAAATGCAATGTTGCGGGAACTGGATGCTGCCAAACAAGGGCATTTACCGATCACCAGGTATGCAGACCATGTGCATCGCATGGTGCGCACATTGAACCCAAATGCTCCTGCAGAGCAAATTACACAGAAAACTGCAGAAAAAATATTCTGCAGCATGTCAGATGAGCTGATGGCTCTGGCATCACTCCAATCCTTGTAGCCACCAAGTGACTTCCAGTTGCTAATGACTATGCTTGAATGCTTAGAGGAATGTGCGACCAGAATGAGAAGCTCTGGCCTCGGCTGGGCGCCCAGTAATGTGCTGGTAAACAGCTTTGGCACATATGGAGATGGTGTGAAGCTGGATGAGACACCAGCACACCAATGGCGCTTCCCTGTACCCAGCAATGTGCAACAAGTCAATTTTGCTGGAAGGCTGATGCCACCAAAGCCAGAAACGCTTACCAGACCAGGGAATAATTACAGGGTCAACAACAATAGGCCTCGGGACCAGCGCTTCAGTTACAAGGAGCGCTCTCCACGGTTTGTGCCAAGGGAAGCACAAAAGGACAAAGCAAAACAGTCCAGTGACGCTGATAAAATGGACAGGCACCAGAAAGATAAGTATCTGGACAAAGCCACTGACATGAGCTCTGACCTAACCACTAAACACAAAGCCACAAGAATGGTCCAGCAGGTCAGCCATGAGTGTGCCACTGAATTTACTGAGCCAGAATCTGATTCTGAAGTAGATGAATACAACCTGACAGTGGCTAAGAGTGACCTGTCAACACTACTAGCAGCTCTGAAAGAAACTAATCCAGGATTGAGTCTGGAAGAGATTCCAGATGAAACAGAGTAACATGGGAATCAATCTGGTGATGGGCCATTTGTGACCAACATCACAAAATGGCAAAATGCTTTCTTTTCTCACACAACTCTACAAAAATTCACAAAATCAACAATTATATATTCATAAAACATATACCAAGTCTAGTATATTTCAAATTTGAATTCTCACAATAGTAAAATACACCCCACAATCAAGCAGACAGCCAGCCAGAGACATCAGCAAGTGACACATACAGCGGTGAAACCAGACTGATGTATGATTGGGACTTGGGAGAAAGTGGTGAATAGAGAGAAGTACCAGTGGAATCTGACCAGATGGACACAGCAGAAGCAGACAACAGTGAACCTGATGGCCCAATGGATATGTTATGCTCCAGTATGGACGTGCCAACAGGAAATGACCAGTTGACTACAGTGGAAAATGATGAATCAGAAATTCCACCAGAAGGAACAGATCCACCAGACCCAGAACAGTTGCAAGTGGCTGAAGAGCTAATTGAAGGAAAACTGATCATGGCTGGATTTGAGACAGATCTGAGGAGAAGGCAGTTACATCCAAATCCACCAGGCACAAACAAACGACAAATGGCACTCATCCCACATGGAAATCCAACTAGAAATGGTGTCATATATGCCCAAGAAATGATGCAAGATGGAAAGATCCACCCAGAATTGCAAATTGTACATGCTGATTACATAGCAACAGCGGACCTGCGATATCTGATGCAGAAGATTGCATGGGAACTATTGATTGGCACTGAGGCAATTGTGACAATAGAACATGGCAAATGGGTTCAGCTGCAGATCAAAGTGCCTTTGAGAAGGCTGAAAAGGTAGGCAACATATGTGTCCACCTATTATCTGTCTATTGGCAGGTACGCCACAGGCACAGGATGGAACGGATGTGAAATCCTGATGCTGACAGACATCATTGGCAAAATGAGTATCGATGGAAAAGTAATTCCCATTGTGGATGCCCTGCGCAAAATCAGAGAGTTGGGTGGAGCCCACCAAGGTGGCAAGGGCAGAGTGGTCAGAAAGAAAACACAGGAGGTCTGGATCTGTGACAAGACCATCCCAAGGGTGATTGAAGACACATTGCAAAGAAACCAGCCATTGTTTTGGATGCCAGGGATCACAGATAAAGATCAGATATACCCAAGCGTGAAAGGCATTCAAAAGTTATGGCAGACATCAGATTTGGCATCAACAGCACCAATTGAGATTTGGAGGAATAGAAGCACTGTCCCACCAATCAGAGACACCTTTGTGAGATTCCCCACCAGTGCACTGATGTTGCAAGAACAGTTTTTCCTGCCATTCCTGCAGACAGCTGAAGGACTCAGGGACTTGCAGTGCCTAGCATTCTTTGGATATGAACACAATGCTGATGGAAAGGTGTTGTCAACCCAGCAACACCAAGAAGCCAGGATAGAATATATGTACTGGCAGGCCTGGCATTGGGCAGATGAACTAGCTGCCATCAAGTCATTTGAAGAGCAGATGTTGATTTATGAAGCAATGGGTGCATTGTTTAATGAATTCCATCTAGCTAAAATGACTCAAGAGTTGAATCAGCCAAGAAACAGAGAAACCCCATGGACAAACAAATTCACCATAATGAGGTCAGAGGATTTCTCATACCTGACATTCAGAACTGACATTTCAATGAACACCCAGATCCCCTGGACCAGCTGCACACCAGTGAAAGTAAATTTCAGGCAGCCAAACCTGGAATCATCAGGGACACTGACAGCTGTGGCACCCTGTCAGGATGGCAAGAAACAGCAATTGAGTGTGGCAGTGCTAGCCAAAACTGCCCTTCACTACCTCAAAAAGCACATTGAAATGGACCAAAGTGAAGTTTGCATCAGAACAGACAACAGAATAAATGATGCTCAAGACAAGCAAACGTACACATATATTGTGTATGCACTGATGAACCCATGGAAGACAGCAGCAGAGTTGACCATCATGAAAGTGTTGCTGCCAAATCGCTTGAGAGAAATCAACCAAATGGTGGTAACCAACATTGACCAGACACAATATGACTATCCATCAGAAAGACCTGAGGGCCTGAATCAAAAACAGTATGAAGTGCTGCAGGCATTGAGAGTGAATGTCAACTGCATCACAGTCAGAGCCCCGGCTGGTGCAGGCAAGTCGAGAGTGGCCATACAGGCCATACAGGAGACCCTGGCAGCTGGCCTCTACAGACACTGGCAAGAACCATATGCCACCAAGGTTCTGATCACAGCCACAGATAATGAGGCAGTGGATCGGTTAGCTGATTACCTGGATGCATGGATCAGGTCAGGCAGTGTCCCCTGGTTGCATGCCAGATTGAAGGCAACCTCTCGCAAAATGGAACAGCAGGAACAGGGCCGCAAAGGCAAAATGCCCACAGGGTGCAGGCTGCACAGAGGCAAGGCAGGTCCACCAGAATGGATAGCAGAAATGAAAAAACACAAAGATGAAAAAGAAGAAGAGACTGCCACACTGGACAGAACACTGCACAACCAGTACCAGATTGTCAGTGCAACCACCAGCACAGCATTGAGCAAACTCAGAGAATGCAGATTTTCAATGCTGGTTGTGGACGAGTCCACAAAAATCACCAAACTGCAGCTGTGTGAACTTCTGACTTTGTTGAGCACCAGTGAGGACAGGATCAGCAGGCGCTTCATTGTCCTGCTACTGGGCGATGAATATCAACTTGGCAAGCCAAATTTGGGGCAGACTCCAATCAGAAGAGTGATGGAATCAGTTTTCAATGAAAGTGGCCTGGAGAGAATGAGCTCAATTGTGGGCAGACGAAGGCGCTTCAGATTGAAGGAAGTGTACCGGGCCTCAGTAGAACATGCAGACCTGGTGAAATATTTATTTGATTTATAATGGGCACCTGGAGGCACCCATTGAATACCAGACCAGAGCAGATATCATGGTAGCCAAGCCACCAGGTTTCCCACTGCTGTTCAAGAGAAGGCCAGATGGCACAAAGCAGTACCTGGCACCCATCTACTGGCTAGATGTGAACACAGAGGATGTGGTTGTACAGACAACTGATGGAAACAAAGTGACCAGACGCTGTGACCGCACCAGGGACCAGTTTGTCACTTTCATGAGCAAATGGTACAAGGCTGCTGGCTGGAATGGTGTGGCTGAGACCAGGATCCTGGCATATTACAAAGAACTGCAGTCGGACCTCCAAGATGGATGTTGCCTGCTGGCCAGGCACCACAGCCAGGAGGGCATGCCAAATCTGGACTACAGAGTGACCACATGCGACATTGTGCAAGGGTCTCAAGAATCAGACATCATTCTGGTCCCAGGATGGACAATGAATACCAAATACAACCAATTGACACACCTGACAAACATGATGCGCTTGTGTGTGGCGCTGACAAGACAGAGACAATCCATTGTGATCATCACAGACTTCAAACCAATGTTCACATTCACAAAGACTGCAAAGGGATGGAAGCAACTGTTTGAACAAGTGGCCAGAACTGGAGCATTCATCATGACACAGGACAGAGTGGCTGAAGCCAAGGCATTGTTGGGCAAGGATGACCTGTCATTGTGTGTGGCTGCCGCGAATCTAGTTGACTTTTTCGAATTAAACAACCAAGAAACTGGCCAGTAGGCACAACAGTGCATACACGAAACTGGGAGAAATATTATTCATAAATATTATTCATACTTTTATATCCTCTCTAATTTCTCCTCAGTTTTGTTCGGCCAAAGATTTAAATTTCTAAGTAATGATCCAATGTGATTCTTTAGAATAGACTTCACTTGATCAAACAATCAAAATAATATCTATACATCTTTACAATTCAAACAAAAATCTACTGAAATCTATTCTTACTATAATTCCTTTCATTAGTAACCATGTAAATATTCTTTATATTCTGTGATTAGCACATTTAGCTGCACATTTAGCTAGCAGGCAATGTTATTTTAGGGATACTTTAGACTTCATCCCATATATTATATGACAACTTAATTTAGGAATTTATAGCTCAAGTGGGTATACAATAACTTAGTTACTTATTATGTAGACTTAATATAATAAATGTAATAAAAATTTAAATTTTGTATCACATAATCATGATTGTGTAAATGTAACTTTACCAGGACTCACCATGAGTCTTAAAATCATAATTCGACTACTGAACATTTTCTATCATCATTTTGTAAATTTCAACCAGTCGTCACAGGCTTCGAAATGGCATCATGTTTCCCGACAACACTTGCCTTCCTGATTGGCACTCATTGGGCCCGTGCCATGGACCCAATGGTGTGCCCTGTGGACCAATCACCAACAGTCAGCTATGCGATACCACCAGACATCAACTGCCACTTCTCATCTACGGCAGAGTTTGCAGCACCAAGTCATCTGACATTGAAACTTTACTGCAAAAACACATGTGACAAAAGCATATGTGTGCACAAAGTGGAAAGAAAATCACACAAAGTACACAACATTTTTATATACCTCATATAAAGATGTGACATACATACCTGTGGAAGTGTCAGCAATAGAATGCAAAAGAATGATCGATTACCAGCAATGCATGAAAGCAAATGACATGGAAAGATCGGGAAAAGGCCAGTACCAAACATGGTACCCAGCACCAGAACTACCAACTCATGGAGCATTCAGATGCTGCAAAACGATCAGCCACATTGTGACACAATGTGTGCTGCAACAGACAACAGTTTACCAGAGATCAGACAGAAAACAAATGTGGTCCACGTTAGGAACTGATGTTTATAAGTGCCGCTACATTGAAAACCAATGTGCATTGCCAGATCATCAACTTTTGATGTGGCAAGCCAACACCACTGTGGAATGCCAATATGAAGCATGGAAAACAGCCCCAGGGATCAGTTTACAAAGACAGTGGATTGCAGAAGGGGGTGCATTGGCATTGACATTCACAAACCCACAAGAAGTAATGGATTGTGGTCAGCAACTTTACATCAGTGACCAAGGTTTTGCAGTAGAAACCGTGGCTACCAATGAAACATCAATTGCATCTTTGACAGGATTGACAATAATACCTGAAGAAAAAGCCTTGTCAGATGTAGTTGCAGCCCAAGCCACCTTGAGGCAGCTGCATGCTGACCAAGCTCAGAGATTCTACTTTGAGTTTCTGATGGTGAATCACTGCAAAATGATGAAGTCACTATTAGCCAACTGAAAGCTGTCCCAACAGAAACGCTGCAAATGATTTTGGATCACCAGCATCTCACTGCCAAAACAACTGGCAATGTGATGTGATTGCAGGCCACTGGCAAATGGTACATATTACATCTTGCCAATGAATGTCACTGATGACAAATGTACCAGGCACATTCCCATTCAGTTTGCGGCAATGGAAGATGGTCCATTCTTCCTAGACCCAGCAACCCTGATGGTGATCAAATGGACTTTTGAAGTGCCATGTCAAGAAGTTGACAATCAGATATTTCACATTCACAACACCACGGTGAAATATGCTGCGAAAACAGGAGAACTGCACCAAGTTCAACACCTGCCAAGGCTCCCCCTGGCATATGTTCATCAACATCAAAATGAAAAGGAGCCAGCAACAAACCAAGCAATTGGCTTGCATCCATACAAACAGCATCCACAATGGGGCATGAAAGCGCATACCAACGATTTGCTGCAGACACATCACGAGTTGCTGACAAACCTTGGTTTGCAACCTGGGAACACAGCAGACGAGAACACCAGAATTGTAGCCCAGAACATGGTGATAACAGGTGCTACAGAGGCCAACTCACACAAGTGGCTGAAAATAGCAATCAGTCTGATTGTCATTCCGATAATGGCAATCTGGTGCTTTATTGCTGTGAAATGCTGTCTACCATTGGTCATAAGAGCAAGACTGACACACAATGCTCTTGACATGGCAATGAGGTTCAGTTACTGGTTATGGCAACAAGTAACCACACTAACAAAGTGCTACCAAGCAGTCCAAAGGTTCTGAAACAGGCACCCACAACATCAACCAGTGCCAACCACAGCAACAGTGACTGTTGAAACAATGCCAGAAAACTCAGAAGCTGTGACACGGTCAAATCGCCACCCACGGCCTATCGCCGCTTTGACGAGAGAAAAAACCATCACAATCAATAGCAAAACCATTGAATTGAGGCCTGTAGAAACAGTCAACATGATTGCGGCCACAGAGGCTGAAGAGAGTGAGAACATGCCAAGCACCACAATGCTTGTCAACAAGCACCGAATCAATGCCATACTAGACACTGGAGCCCAATGCAGTGTAATTAGGAAAGGGCTAGCAAGTGCATTGGACTTGCTGCCTGAGCCAGAAAAATCCCAGATACATCTGACATCAGTCACAGGCCATGAAATTCCTATTGAAGGGATAACAACTGCTGAGATTCAGTTAATGGGATATCATGGAACTCATTCACTGTTCATTTCAAATGAATTAAGTGACCAAGCCATCATTGGAAATGACATATTGAAGCCTGTTGGGAAATTGACCATCCATTATGACGTGGACAGAACCTGGGCAGAATCATCAGAACAATCTGCTGATGGACAATCTTATGATGAAAAACACATCAATCAAACCAAATCAGTGAAGCTGGTCAACAAACACAATTTATTGTATGTGGCTACAAGCGTTGCGAACACGACTCTGGCAGCATTGCTAGATTCTGGCGCCCAGTGTAGTCTGATTGATGAGAGAATTGTCAATGCATTGGGATTGGGACCAGTGATACCATTAGCAGAAAATGACAAATTGGTATCAATCACTGGTCACTCACTGGTCATCTCAGGAAGAATTTATGTGCGTCTGATCATTGGAGGACAATCTTTGCAACATAAATTCTATGTGGCTCAAAACCTCAATGACAAACTATTGCTGGGAGGTGATTTGCTGCGCCGCTTCAGGCGCCTGACAATCTGTTATGCCACCTGCCGCGTGTGGGTCGGCTCACGGCAAATTGGACTTGGACCAGCAGGTGATTCAATTTCAACAGAAGGACCACCAGCAGCCAGATGGCCAGTTAAGCTGATAAACCAGGAATTCATCAGAAGCAACACCAGAAAGAGAATATCAGTCATGATTGCTGGGCTAACGTCAGGTGACCCACAGCAAAATCTGGTGTTTATACCAAAACCAGTAGAAGAAATTTGTGGATTGTCACTGCCATACCTCAGAGTGCCAGGAGGGCATGACATGCTGTGCATTGATATATACAACGTGTCACTGCAACACTGATGCCTGCCAAAAGGTGCATGTATTGGTCACATGAGCTGGCTGGCACAGCAATTCCATTGGCACCACAGATAGTGACATCCACACATGTGGATACAATCAACAATGTCAATCAAGAATTCAGAAGCCATGTACAGAAACCACACACAGACAAGAAACCAGATGAAATTGACTTGCAGCACCTGACAGGTGACCAGTTGGAAGAACGACTGCAGAAACTAGATACTGTGTGGGAGTTTGGTGACAAGCTTACTGATAAACAAAAAGAGAAATTGAAGAGTCTGTTGAAGCAGTTCCATGACTGTTTTGCACTAGATTATGGAGAATTGACCACAATCACAAGGGATATTTATCACCAAATCCGAACTGGTGATAAAGGACCAATCCAGCTGCCTCCACAAAGAACACCACCACACTTGAGGGATGTGGTTGAGGAACAACTGAATTCAATGTTGAGATCAGGCGTGTTTGTGAAATCAAACAGCCCATGGCGTGCTGCGATTGTCATGGTCAAGAAAAAGGACAATATGCACCGCCTTTGCCAAGACTTCCGCGAATTGAATCTCATTACTGAAGGGGATGCATTTCCAGCACCAGACCAGGCAGAAATATTTGACCGCATTGCTGACTTGAACCCAAAGTTCTTCAGTAGTCTGGACTGCTTGGGAGCATATTGGCAGCTACCAATGCACCCTGATCATAGGCAGCGCAAGGTCCCAATTTTTGCTTGTGACATTCACATTGGCCAAAATTTGACCTTGTGACACTTTTTTACTAGGTATGCTCATTACCGTATTACCTCGAAATACCCCCATGGGGGTTTATTTTTTTCCCAGCAAAATTTGAGGGGGGGGGGGGGGGTTAATTCGAGGGGGCGGGGGTTATACGAGGGGGGGGGGTTATTAATTCGTCGGAAATTTTCGTAAGGACCATAGTAAAATGTAGGTATTCGCGTACCCAAAGCATGAAATAAATGTGTCCAAACAGGATAGATTTGGACATAAAAACGTAAATAGCTATATTCCAGCGACATTACACCTTACAACGAAATCTACCATATCCCATCTGAAAAAAACGACAAAAATAACAAAATTTCATCATATTTATCAATATGCTTTGATAAATATAATGGAAAACAAATTATGTTTGTTCTTTTATTCAGATGGGATATGGTAGGTTTCGTTGTAAGGTGTAATGTCGTCAGAGTACACACTATGTCCGTGTAGCTGCGATGCAAATTAGCAGTAATAAATACATCATGTACATTGCATACATTATGTACATCCTTCGAGGGGGGGGGTATTTCGAGGGGGGTTATTAATTCCCCAGCCCATTTTGAGGGGGGGTTAATTCAAGGGGGTGTGAAGAAAGTGGCAATCTTGATACATATAGACTGGTTTGGTTTGCACAATGGAAATCTTAACAATTAATGCAGGCAAATAATTTCAATATTTTTAATTATTTCAATATTTTTCATTCTGCATTAGGCGACAACAAAAATTGCAGCAAATTTAAAGCAAGCAACAGTGAGAAAAAATCTAAAAACACTGAATTACACAAGCATGCAGAATTTTTGAATTGGCAACCGGTAGAGGCATTAAAAAAATGCTGCCCCCACCTCACTCCCAGCAAAAGGTGCGCTGTGCGCTGACTGCTGCACACACGTTTGTATGCTATGAATGGTCGTCCTCGATTTGCATTATTTTTGGCGCGCGCGTACCGATTTCATGGGAAATGCAGCTTTGATTTCGTTCCACTGTATGGAGAATGTTGTATCCTGGAGTAAATTTATGTATGTGGGGACCGTCAGAAATTCCGCTTGTGAATGTCACATTGTGACACCCGAATTTCTGCTTGTGACACCCAAATTTCCGCTTGTGACATTCACACTGTCACAAGCACTTACGCCGCCTATGACCCTGATGATGCAGAAAAGACAGCATTTGCAGTAGCCAATGGTCAATTGTACCATTTCACCAGAATGCCATTTGGACTCAGTACAGCTCCAGCATCTTATGCAAGAGCAATCACCACCATTTTCGAGCCCATCATCAACAAGAGTGTTCTGGCTTACATGGATGATTTGTTAACTGCATCCCCAACATTTGAAAAGCACCTGCAAGATCTGACAGCAGTGCTGGAACGTGCCAGAATGTACCGCTTGAAATTCAAAGCCAAAAAGTGCATATTTGGAGTTGGAGAATGCATATTTCTTGGCTTCAAATTGTCAGGAGATGGACTTGAGCAAGATGAAAGCAAAACAAAGACCATTGAAAATTTCCCACTGCCACAAAACCGGACTGGTGTCAAGTCATTCCTGGGCATGTGCGGATTTTACAGGTGATTCATAAAGAACTATTCAATAATTGCAAAGCCATTGGTAGAACTGACAAAGGAAAGTGTTGAATTTGAATGGACAGAAGAGAGATTGAATGCATTTGAAGCACTCAAGACAGCCATGGTGACAGCTCCTGTGCTGGCTTTTTACAGGCCAGAACTGGAACTGATTATATCAGTTGATGCAGCCTGTCCACCAGTACATGGATATGGTGCAGTACTAGAACAGTGCCAACCTGAAACAGGAGAAATCAGACCAATTGCCTTTGCATCAACACAAGTGGCTGACAACTGCAATGACTTTCATGCAATGATCAGAGAAGCGGAAGCATTGGCATGGATTTTGGAAAAGTACAAACATTATTGCATGGGCAGGAAAGTGACAGTGTACACTGACAGCAGGGCACTAGTGTATTTGATGCATGCAAAAGGCCATAGTCAGTATATCACGAGGATCTGTCTGACATTGGCAGGATATGATCTGGACATAAAACACAGACCAGGGAAAACCAATGTGGTGGCTGATGCTCTATCTAGAGCTCCCACGGGGCGAGATAGCGAATTGCTGACCAAAATTGACAATCCACCAATGGAGATTGAGTTGGATGACATCAAAATCCCAAAGCCAAGACCATGGTGGAAGAAACTGCCACCATACATGCCCAAGGAAGAAATTCCTGATCCATACAAAGGACCCAGAAAAACAACAAATACAGAACCAGAAGTGGTGCCAATCAGAGTCATGGCAGTGCTGCGTTCACCACAAGACAGTGGAGAATGCACACCAGCTCAGTTAAATAACTGGTGAGACAGACGGTCATCAGCCCAGAAACATGACCAAGAGACACAACGAATTATCCATCAGATGGAACAAGGAGAAAAACCTTGTTTTGGGCCACATTTTGCCTACCCAGATTTGCTGGCTTATGTGCGCAACCCAACTCACCCAGCTGAAAAAGCCAAATGTACGCGTGTGTTTGTGCCAAAAACATTGTGTATGCAAATGATGGCAGAACATCACAACACAGTGGTCGGCGGGCACTTGAATGCGCGTAAGGTACTGTCACTAATGGCACAGCACCTGTACTGGCCTGAGATGCAACGAGATGTGTACAATTACATCAAAACATGTACACACTGTCAAACACGCAACTGCCCTGTCACAAAGACACAATTGCCTATGCCCGAGACACAGCCAAGACTTCAGCCTTTTGAGTGGATCCACATTGACCATTTAGAACTGCCAACCAGTTATTCTGGCCACAGCTATGTATTTCTGGTGGTTGACAGGTGCTCACGGTGGGCAGATGGCTGGGCAGTCGAAAGAACTGATGGAAAGACAGCAGCCCAGATGCTTGTGGAAAATTGGATTTGCAAATATGGAGCACCAGCCTATATGACATCAGATTGCCATGCATCATTCACAGGAGAGATATTCACTGAGATCACCAAGCTGTTCCAGATTCGGAAAATCACAACAGCTCCATTTCATCCACAAAGTAATGGCATTGTGGAAAGAGCCAACCGCAGTTTGCTAGGGCTCTTGGCAGCGTGCATGCGTGATCTAGATCTAGGGTTGGGACGATATATCGTATCGAATATCGAATATCGGATATCGACATTTTTTTCATATCGAATATCGAATATCGATATCGAAAATTTTGAAAAAATATCGAATATCGATATCGAATATCGACCATTTTTTCGATATTTTCGATATTCTATACTCCCTGGGCCTGACTTCAAATAAGCCAGGAATGGCACTATTAGAAGGCGATTTCATAAGCAATTTTAACAAATTTTGCGCGCAAGCGCGCACTTTGTTCTCACATGACAGGTATTTTTGTTTCAGCACTTGCGGCAGCATCAAATCTTGTGCAAATACTCTCTCAGATGTTCACATAAGAGTATATGTATGTTTAATAACTACTTACACCATGGAAACATCAATGGCACCATGGCATGGCACCTATAAATGGGGCTGGCACCTTTTCCTTACCACATCTGTCACATTTTTAAATCATTTTCTCATTTTTATCATTGTCTGCCATTTAAATTTGTGTCATCTACTTTTCAGTAGACATGATCAGTTGGGTTTGTGATCAAATGGAAATGCAATATGCCAAATGAGATATGCCCTGCTATACCAAAAGCAAAATATCGAAAATATCGAAATATCGATATCGAATATCGAGCATTTTTAAATATCGAATATCGAATATCGATATCGAGGGTCCATATCGTATCGATATCGAATATCGAGTTTCAGAAAAAAATATCGAATATCGAATATCGATATCGAAAAGTCATATCGTCCCAACCCTATCTAGATCACCATGACTGGCCCACCTGGTTGCCTGCACTGATGGCTAACAGAATGGCAGTGCACTCAGCCACTGGAGTGTCTCCATATATGTGTGTGTTTGGACAATTGCCAAGAACAGCACTGGCTGCAGATTTGAAGCCAAAACAGTTTGAGACTATGATGCAATACCCCACATACATGCATACATTGCTGGTGAATATGCGCCACATATGGGATTATACAAATGCCAAGAACCAGGAACAAAATGACACCAACAAGGCAATCCATGACAAAAAGTGCACAGATACGCAGAAAATCCATTTGGGTTGTCTGGTGCTCAAGAAGTCATTTACGATTCCCAAAGACCAGACTGGAAAAACCAGGGATGTGTGGGTTGGGCTGTACATGGTCACAAAACTCACAGGAGATCCACCAAAAACTGTGTATCTCCAGAAATGGAATGAACCGGATTCACCCAGTATCAAGTTTCCAATGATGTTGGTCAAAATGTGGCATCCATGGGAAGATGTCTTTCCAACATTTGGACATGGGGACCCAGCAGTACAGCAAGAGGAACAAGTACCCCAGCAACCTGACCAAATGGCTGGCGCTGTGGCACCACCAAATGATGTCAGTCAGGATGCCACGAAAACAAATGAAAATGCAAGAAAACAGGCAGATCCAAGTGTGCCATCACAATCAAAACCATTCATGATGACTGGTGGACTTGAGTCATCTGCATCTGAAGATGTAGAATTGCCAGTACTGACCAAATATCCAACTGGCCAGCCAAGGGCAATGCGCTACAATCTGCGATTGAACCCCAAAAATAAAGTGATCGGAATGATCAGAGCCAACAAAAGGCCAGAAAATGATGAAATTGGTGCATTTTACTGTGAATTGCTGGGACATACTGCATCAAAATGGAAGGCCACACCAATGCCAAGTGGAGGGTCTATGGAGTATGAAACAGAAATCCATGAAACACAGGAAACAGCAAATGAACAACAGCCACAACAAAGGACAATGGGACTGGTGCCCACAACACGTCCAGTTGTGACACCAAACAGACCACAGCAGCTGGCAGTACGGGCATCGACAACATTTGCAGTGTGCACCAACCACTTCAACAACACATTGCAAATCAAGCCGAGGCGTCCCATGGTACTGGTGCCACAAGGAAAACAAGTGATCACCACTGGAATTGAGGTTTCAGTGCCACCAGGCATGGCAATTCAAGTGATCAATGGAAAAGATGATGTGCATTTTAAGATTTTAGAACATACTTATACAACCGGACAACATGTAGTCAAAATTTGGTATTTGATAGACACTTGCAAAGAATTTAGCAATCAAGATACAGTAGCATGCTTACAGGCCCATCAAACCTTGAAGATTAGCACCAATTAGCATTATCCCATTATTCTTAAATCATACTAGCATCATATATTGGCTTGTTAGTTCTCTTGTAATTTTGTAATTTGTTAATCTCGCCTGTTCTCTTGTAGTTGTAATAATTGTACTCATTCACAATTCATAGTGCTTAAGTTGACAGGTGAGGCCACCTGTGACAGCATAGGGGGCCGCAGGTAAGGGTATAGGTGCACTGAACAAGTGCAAACACCCTAAAATTTTCATTTTTTTTTATTTTTCCCAACACTAGTTTACAAACACTGTCTAACAGTGGCAAATATAAGATAGGAATTTCTTCATTATAATTCACGTCATTACCATTACACAAACAGGTAGACTTTTGTCGCAAACTAGGAGATAGTCTCATTATATTTAGTATTTAGAGACGCCTTTTCGCTCCACACGATTGAGTGTTATGGCATTTTGAAGACGCGCACACCCACAAAACCTTTGTAATCACCAGCAGTATACTCGGCAATACTGCATGTGAATAGGTTTTTACTTAATTGCGCCGACTACCAGAAAACAGCAGTCACTTGGAGTTTTGCTTTTGGAATAAGAAATACATCGATGAGATAAAAATGTACGTAACAAAAGACCAGGCCTGCAGATGGAAGTGAAGCTACAAAGGACTCACAACCTGGGCATTCGAGCCACTGCTCATGATGCCCGAAATGTCACTTCTCACATCCAATTTGACTGCCTTTCTTTGGTAGATTTGTTAATGATTTGCTACATAAATTTGTTGGTTCTTTTAACAACTTCGACTCAGTAATATAACTTAACTTAACAACTAATCATAAATACTGGAAGTAATTAAAACACCGCAGTCAAAACTTTATACTTATACATAATAAAACCATCTAAATTAAATCTCTTTTTCAAAATCCACTAGGGTTGGGAAGTTGGCACGTCTACCCTAGGTTGGTACTTTAAATTATTCCCATTTTATCCTGAGTTATAGCCGCGTATCAGCACCACTATACGCTGCCCTCAAAGGGAAGGTGCCAAAACATGGGAACACACATTTTGATTGGACAGAAGAGATGCTCAATGCTTGAAGCACATTGAAGTTTTGTCTGGCATCGCCCCCAGTGCTAATTCACCCGCTCAGGGATGGGCACACATATTATTTGGAAACAGATGCTAGTTCACTCGGACTTGGCGCCGTGCTCTCGCAATATGCAGACGATGGGAAGCTTCACACGATCTCATTTATCTCTAAGAGGTTGACACACCCACATTCTACCTTCTCCACCGCTGAGTTAGAGGCATTGTGCATTTCTTGGGCGATTAGACGTTTGGCGGATTTTGTGGAAGGCCAGAAGCTGATTGTCATCACTGACAATAGCGGCATTGCCCAGGCCCTAAAGAGCCCACATCACAGTAAATTGGAACGTTGGTCAATCTTTATTCATTCGCATGTGACCAAATTTGTGCACCGGTCAGGAGATTTGAACATGGTTGCTGACACGCTGTTGCGCAATCCGATGGATCAAGCAGTTTTTGGGTGTGCTGACCGTGGCAAAATGGATGGATTAAGAAATACAGAGATTTGATAATTAGGCTCATATTTGTCCATTTACTTATTTGCACTATTTTACATTTCATGCACTATATTAATTTACCACGCAAATTGTATATCCTGCACTCAATTATTTATCCATGGAGAATATTCAATAAGGAAAGTGTATTATGATTATTTGATATGTTTATGTGGAATATTTAGGTTAAAAGGTCAAATAAGTTATTATTAGGTTTATGAATATGAAATTAGGCTCATTCAACTCGCCATAATTTTCTGATTATTATTATATCTACATTTACATGGTTTACTTGCAATTTAGGAAAGTCAAATCTTGTAAATATTTATGTGCTACGTACTTACTTAGGCCAGCATCCTAATAGAGAAATGGTGCCCTGTGTGTGACTAGCATTTACTGTACATAGATAAACAAGCCCTTCGCGTAGGCATAATTATAACCCAGCTCACTACTTTATCAGTAAAAAAATGGCTAAAGCCAAACAAAAAGTGGACGCTGCCTCCACAGCAAATAGACATGAAGTGTGTCTCTCAAATGGACATGAAGTGCGTCCCTCAAATTGACATTAATATATATTGGATGCACAAAAGAAATGTATCATTGCTTAGAAAATGGCATACACTTCACTGATAACACACTTTACTGTGGTTACATATCCCACCTGAATAAAGAAACTATTTGGATTACATCACAAGAGTTGACTGTTAAATGCATGTATTGACTGTTAAATGCACAAAAGCAATATATCATTACATCATTACTGCATTGTGAGAAATGTCTCACATGAAACCCAGACTTTTATTTATTCAATATTTTTCAAGGCAGATTACAGTGTTAGACGTACACATCCATGTAAAAAAAGTTTTACACCCTTCAACTAGTGAGACATTTCTCACAATGCAGATGTAATGATATATTGCTTTTGTGCATTTAACAGTCAATACATGCATTTAACAGTCAACTCTTGTGATGTAATCCAAATAGTTTCTTTATTCAGGTGGGATATGTAACCACAGTAAAGTGTGTTATCAGTGAAGTGTATGCCATTTTCTAAGCAATGATACATTTCTTTTGTGCATCCAATATATATTAATGTCCATTTGAGGGACGCACTTCATGTCCATTTGAGAGACACACTTCATGTCTATTTGCTGTGGAGGCAGCGTCCACTTTTTGTTTGGCTTTAGCCATTTTTTTACTGATATACTTCTTTTGTGTGGCCAGTGGCCCAGGCTTCCCCGAATGACACCCAGTAGGTGTCTTGCTGAACAATATATATATGCTGGCAAGTAGATGGTGCCACTCCACAAAAATGGTGCCATTTTGGAGTCGATGGCACTGCCGTTTTGGAGTAGATGGCGCCACTCCGTGAAAATGATGCCGTTTTGGAGTAGTTGGCGCCACTTCATAAAAATGGCACCGTTTTGGAGTAGATGGCACCACTCCATAAAATTGCACAATTTGAAATCATAACCCTCGAAGACCCATATAGTGACAGTATCACATCAAACAGCACTATATTTTGATGAAAAATATGCAACCCATAACTTGGATGAGCGCCAAGTTTATATGTGACCGGGTGAATTTCATCCTACAAATATCGGCTGGCATGGTGCCAGCGCGTGCCAATGATACTTGCATATGCTATGTGTTAAATGACATATCCAAAACTCATTGAGAAATGTCTCTTAAACCAATATGGTCCGCCATTAAGAGTTAAGGAGTGTATCAGAATTCTATGTACAACTCATATTTGTGACAATAGCATTATGTGATTGTTCACAAAAAAATTAACTAGAAATATGGATCACCAGTATCCATTTATCAAAGTTTTTCAATTTAATTTTTTACTTGCCATTTCACTTCTCATTTGACTTTTGTCGATTTTCACTGCAATTCACTTCTCACTTCTCTTTTTACTTGCCATTTGACTTGACTTGAGACTTGACATTTATAACTTGACATTTAACTTTACATTTGACTTGACATTTACCACTTGAAATTTGACTTGACATATGACTTGTTATTTGACTTGACATGAAATTTGTCACTTGACATTTGACATGACATTGATCAGTTGACATTAAACTTGACATTTGACTTGGCATTTGACATGACATTTATCATATGACATTAAACTTGACATTTCACTTGAAATTTATCACTTGATGTAAAACTTGACATTTGACATGACATTTATCACTTGACATTAAGCTTGACATTTAACTTGACATTTGACTTGACATTTCACTTGAAATTTATTACTTGACATTCCACTTGAAATTTATCATTTGGCATTTGACTTGACATTTCAATTGAAAATTATCACTTTGTATTCACCTTGACATTTATCACTTGACATTTGACTTGACTTGACTTTAGACTTGACATTTACAACTTGACATTTGACTTGACATTTATAACTTGACATTTGACTTGATATTTGATCACTTGACATTTAACTTGACATTTGACTTGACATTTACCACTTGAAATTTGACTTGACATTTACCACTTGAAATTTGACTTGACATATGACTTGTTATTTGACTTGACTTGAAATTTGTCACTTGACATTTGACATGTCATTTATCAGTTGACATTAAACTTGACATTTGACTTGACATTTGACATGATATTTATCACTTGACATTAAACTTGACATTTCACTTGAAATTTATCACTTGACATTTGACTTGACATTTGACATGACATTTATCACTTGGCATTAACTTGACATTTCAGTTGAAATGTATCAGTTGACATTTGACTTGAAAGTGATCACTTGATATTTGACTTGATATTTTATCACTTGATTTTTTATAACTTGACATCTATCACTTGACATTTATCACTTGATATTTTTCACTTGACATTTATCAATTGACATTTATCAATTGACATTTGTCTTGACATTCATCACTTGACATTTAACTTGACATTTCACTTGAAATTTATCACTTGACATTTATCACTTGACATCTATCACTCGACATTTGACTTGACTTGACTTTAGACTTGACATTTACAACTTGACATTTGACTTGACATTTGACATGACATTTATCACTTGACATTAAACTTGACAGTTCACTTGAAATTTATCACTTGACGTTTAACTTGACATTTGACATGACATTTATCACTTGACATTAAACTTGACATTTCAGTTGAAATTTATCGGTTGACATTTGACTTGAAAGTTATCACTTGATATTTGACTTGATATTTTATCACTTGATATTTTATTATTTGACATCTATCACTTGACATTTATCACTTGATATTTATCACTTGACATTTATCAATTGACATTTATCAATTGATATTTGTCTTGACATTCATCACTTGACATTTAACTTGAAATTTATCACTTGACATTTATCACTTGACATCTATCACTTGACATTTTTCACTTGAAATTTCTTTTGAAATCCACCACTTGACATTTATCACTTGATATTTGACTTGATATTTTATCACTTAATATTTTATCACTTGACATTTATCACTTGACATTTATCACTTGACATTTGGCCTGACATTTATTGCTTGACATTATCAGTTGACATTTGACTTGACATTTATAACTTGACATTTGACTTGACATTAACCACTAGACATTGATGACCTGATAGTAATCACCATGCAAGGTCACATGCTCAGTATCACATCAAGCAGTAGTTCAGGCATGTTTGCGCATTTTACACAAAACAAGCAAACTTGAATAACTTTTGTAAATCTCAACCAACATCGCCAAAAATTGGCTCATTTGAAAGCTCTAGTCATGGCGCACATCAACAAATTTTTTTTTTTGCTGCATTTGTATTCAAATTATAAATTTATTGAGGTTTGAAAATTTCAAACAGATACCGTCCCAAAGTGGGCGGAGCCTGTGACAAAAATTCCCGAAAATAAGAAATGGCATCATATGCTCTTTCATATGAGCCATCAACCATGAAAATCGGTCGTGTTTCAAGGAAGTTATTGCAGTTTGAAGATTGTCGGGAGAACAAGAAGAACAACAACACGAACAACGACAACAACACTACTTGAAAAATAAAATCCGTAATAACTTCCTTCGAACTCAACCGTTGTATCTGAAAATTTGCATGGTGGTACTTTTCGACACGGGCTTTTTAATGGTGCAGTCGGTTCTGCACTAGCGCATTGCGTTCCAAAGTTATTGCGATTTTAAATTTGCGATTTCCGCATTTTGGTGTGTCTGACCATATTATGGGTGGGTCGCTTGCGCCCTCCCTCGGCAGCGAGGGATGGCGCTGGCGCGCCCACCCGATATTTATATTTACTTTGACATTTATAGTAAATACCCTGCTCAAATTATACCACAGTTATATTATGAACCCTGCCCAATTAATACACCCATTTACCTCTAATAAGTCCTAGTTCACCAGTTATTTAATCTACGTTTCCAGGAAGTGATTATTATTATTGGATTGAATATGCCCTGCTCTATTTACGTCATTAGTAACATTTGCACTACTATTTACAATTTCCAAACCCTATTATATTAGTTCCAATGTGCGTCAATGTTTTCTGACAAATTGAAGCAAATTAGTAAATCGGCTGAGTTTGCCGACTTTGCGCCTCTCAAGATTTATAGTTTTTCCATTAGCCCAATTTGTACCTGGTATTTCTTTACCATAATTGTTTGAATGTATGCACGCACAGTATAAGCCAACTGTTTCGGCTAGATGTGTTTTATTGTTTCATTTATGACTTATTTATGCATTTGTATTTAGGAAATGACTGTAGTCATGTTTTATACATAATTTCCGTGTCTTAGTAACTTTGGAAGTTTTTACTTCAGTCTTTGGACCCACCCCAAGTGTTATGACCCAGTCCAGACCCAGAAAATAAGCCAGTGATAGAAACTTTGACTAGGAAGCTCGCTAGGCTTTGCGCTTTTGTATTCAAGCTGTATCTGATCGAAATAAAATACCTGAAACAATCTCAAAACCCCCTTTCAATACGCAACCACGAAATAAACTCAACTTGGCTGTCGACAAGTGGACGTTCGGCTACAACGGGAAATCAACCACTCTAAAGGCCGTTTCTCACTACGGTCTTGGAGTTGCCGGATTCGGTGGTAGAAGACGCTGACTTTGGTGGCTTCATCACAGCCTCCACGCCGAGCTGGCAGAATCTCGTCGACTTTATGATGACCAATCTACTGCTTTGGCAGAAGCTACACGGGAATTGGACGACTTACGTCTCAATCCACCTCAACAAGATTCACTGTCTAACGCGTCTACGCAGACACCTACTTCGATTTTTTCCACGGTTCAGTTTTGGCGTATTTCCAGACCTTGCCAACTACATTCAAAGCCGACTCTAAGTACCAACTTTTATGTTCACCAAATCCCCCCACGCAGCGTAATTCTCTGGACCTAGACAACTTGTCCAATTTTTACTGCCGCGCTGAATTTACCGTGGACAATGGACAGTACCAGAACACTCTGGGGTCAAATGAACCAGAAATCAGACGTCATCGGTTCGGGATGCCGCCAGACAACCCCTCCACTATTGCTACATTGTTGCCTACTGAACCACCTGTCCCAGAGCGCCGCCAACAGCGCGAAACACCTCATATTGCTCACCGCCGCCGTCAAAGCTCTTATGAACACCCACATGCCAATGCTGTTTACTGTAACACAGCGCTCACAGCCTTATCACAATGAGCACCATAATCGCCATCGCTCGCGCACCCCTTCCGCACGTAGGAATTTTGGGAAAAAAGAGTAAAAGTCGTAAGGGGGATGTGGTTGATATGTTTGATTGAAAATTTGAAAATGTGACATTTTGATAAAAGGGGAGGGCGGGAATGATGTCGGAATCATACTCTTTTTGCACAACTTTATGCTTTCCATTTTTGTGATATTTATTCTGTGCTCTGGCACGTACTCGGGAGCCGTACAGAACAATAAACTTCAACAACTCTCTTGGGCCCCCTAGTCGCCAACGGTCTGCCTATTAACACTTACCGTATTTCCTCTAAATACTCTCAGGGGGTTTATTTTTTCTGTCTGCAAATTTTGAGGGGGGTAAACGAGGGCGGGGGGTATTTTGAGGGGGAGTTATTATTTCGCCAGAAATTTTTTGAAATCCTCACACTAAATTGTCACTTGAAACATATGCAGAAGTTGAAAAATGCAACAAAAATTGCCACTTATAAGACTACCGTATTATCTCGAATTATCCCCCCTTGAATTAACCCCCCCCCCTCGAAATACCCCCCTAAATTTCGGCTGAGGAAATAATACCCCCCCCCCTCGAAATACCCCCCCCCCCTAAAATTGAGTGTATCGTGAATGTACATGACAAATACCGCAGTTTGTGATCCGTACAAGTCAGAAAACACATTAAAACTGATTGAGTGATGTTAGGGAAGGGTTTATGTGTATATACAGTTAAATACCGTATTTCCTCGAAATACCCCCCGGGGGTTTATTGTTTCATAGTGAGAATTTTGAGAGAAAAACGTGAAAAATGCAACAATAACCACCATTTTTAAGTTTTTACAGCCTTATATAAGGATGTAGATGGTATAAACAATGTTCTAACATAACACAGTAAGTGTTTTGAACGTCTGTTATGCATTTCCCGGACCACAAATCCATAGTGCCCATTTTGAGGGGGGGTATCTCGAGGGGGGGGGTATTTCGAGGAAATACGGTATGCCTAAAAACACATATACATCTATGAAATTGGTTGATTTTTCTACGTCTGAGTATGCAGAATTTCTGAAAATTTCTGGCGAAACAAAAGACCCCCCCTCGAATAAACCCCCCCCCCCACTCGAATTATCCCCCCCTCGAATTATCCCCCCCTCAAATTTTGCTGGCAAAATAATTAACCCCCTGGGGGTATTTCGAGGTATTATGGTATATAGACTTGTATAAGTGTGTAGATGGTATAAACCCTGTTCTAACATAACACAGACAGTGTCTTAATGTGTGTTCTGCATTGCCCGGATGACAAATCACAGCTTATGTCAGTTACGTTCTCTATACACCAAATTGCGGGGGGTATTTCGAGGAAGTACAGTATGCATCTCTGTTTTCATTCAATTTTTCTGCATCTGATAGCTGGCCGATTTGGGTGTTTAGGGGATAGTACCCCAGAATTTTGTATCTTGGATAGATAGATAGCTGAGTGGCCTGCAGGATAGATAGATAGCTGGGCGGTTTTTTTTTGGGGGGGGGGGGGGGGTGGGGTACCCCCAACCAGAGTTGTTCAAATACTGGTATTTTTGGAAAACGTAAATGTAAACGTAAATACGTTTTCCAAATCTTAAGTATAAATACTAAAACATAAGGTATTTTTAAAATACCAAGGAATACGTAAAAAAACGTAAACGTAAAAATTTCAAGAAGTGCCCCATATGAGCAGAGCTTCTGAAAAAACCATTGTTGTGACATTTTCAACAATGTATACATAATTTCCATCCATATTTTTCACTTACATTCATAGCAAACAAAAAAAATTTATTTGAATTTTTGTCTATTTGTTTACGAATGTTGGTGCTGATGGCCTCTCACATGGATTAGCACACTTCTTCATCAAAAATTCCATTACTACAAAACTTCAGCAGGATATGAATAAAACAAAACAGTGAAGGATTGTAAAATCCACAACACAAATGCGTACACACATTCCACTTTTCTGCTTGTATTTATAGGTAACACATTCCTAGACACTGTTCATATTCCAAAATTGACGCATTGAATACATTTACAATTGATTGATAGCACTTATTTAAAATATTTTCACTGTCAAAAAGATAATTACACAATATAATTGGCATTATTTAGGTCCAGTGGTATAACTATTTACACAAAATCAATGTGACTGCAGTAATAGAGCACATTTCACAGACGCGTGGTTTCGTGTAGCTGGATTTTTACGTTTTCTCTGGTACTCGGGTATTTGTGCCAGGAAAACGTAACAAAACGTAATGGTATTTTTGGAAAATGTAAACATAAACGTAAGTATAAATACCCGAATAACCAGGTATTTCAGGTAAACGTAAATACGTTTTTCCAACTCTGCCCCCAACCCCGCCCCCTTTCCTACCCCTGGGCCCTGGCTCTAGCGCCCTGGCTCTGGCTCTAGCCAAAATGACCTTGGAAAATACTTTCTTTTTTCCAGCAACACTGACTTGTTGTTCAATGTGTGATTTGATGTGGTGGCAAGGTGACATCACTCATTTTTTTATTGGTTCAAATTCAGCGGATAGGCATGTGCAGTGTGAAGGAATGGCAGAGGTGCTTCAAGTGTAGGCATATTTTCACACGCATTCAGGCTGAGAAAGTGAACAAAAGGGTTTTTAGCAAAAATATCCTAGCGAACTGTAAAAACCGGGGAGAATTTCTGAAAGATTGCAAAATGAACCTGAAAAAATGAAAAATATTACCTCAAATTTACCACCCTCCTTGAATTAACCCCCCCCCCCTCCAAGTACCCTCGTAAAATTTTGCTGAGGAAATAATAAACCCCCACCCCTCTCTAAATACAGCCAAGTTTACTGTAATGAGAATGTACATAACAAATTCCGCAGTTGTAGTGGGCTGTATGATGCAGAATACATGTTGACACCAATATTGACTGAGTCACGTAAGGACAGGGTGTATGTGTATATAAAGTCATATACCATATATCCTTGAATAAGACCCCCCCCCTCGAATAATACCCCCCCTTGAATAACACCCCCCTGTTGGCCATGTGAGGAAAAAATAACGCCCCCCTTGAATAACTCCCCCCTCTTGAATAAGTCCCCCCTCTGGGTAAAACGATCGATGAGCAACACACGAAAATGAAAACGAGACAAACAGAAAAATAAAGCTATGTCTGGGCTGATTCATCGAATGCAAATGGGGTTTGGTGTGTGAAACGAAAAATAGAAAAGAATGTTAGCCGACGGCCGGGACGGCACAACAGATACATTTTGTGTACGCAGCGTATGCATACCTACACGCCGATGAACACGAATTTTAGGATGGATACGTTGTTTTTGTTCTTGTTGAACTGGTCATTTTCTGCATTAGATGTGTTGACGGAATGCATACAAACAATGAATAAAGTGAAAGTTTTCCTGGAAGTTCTGAGGAAAAAATAACTCCCCCCTTGAATAGTACCCCCCCTTGAATAACTCCCCCCTCCAAAACCTCTGACGAAATAATAACGCCCCTGGGGTCTTATTCAAGGATATACGGTATGTCTATAAACACATATATGTCTATGTAATTGCTTGATTTTTCTATGTCTCAGTACTTGCAATTTCACAAAATTTCTGGCGAAATAATATACCCCCCTCAAATAAGCCCCATCCCCCAGAATTAATCCCTCTGAAAATTTTCCGGTGAAATAATAAACCCCATGGGGGTATTTCGAGGTAATATGGTAATAATTACGCGAAATATCTGTGCAAAGTCAACACTTCCCCCCCCCCATCGCAACGTGTATCATTTCCACTGCAGTCATTTCAATTTATTTGAGTGGTTTTTGCTTTTTATGCACCCCAAGAACGTTCCTTAATTACTTTTTCTGTATGCGAGAAAATGTATACCAGTATTTGTGTTGGGACACAGTACTCCAGTATACATATAAATTGAGTGCACATGATACGTTTTAAGAACTATGATGGTGCTCTATTTGTGCTTCAGAAATATTAGTTTCAACAAAAAGTATCCACGTGGTTTCACACAATGTGTTCAAAGTTCATGGTTCAACGGTAATGTGGAGAGAAAAAAACTAGTCTCAAATCAAAGCAACTCAAATTCCAGAAACACAATCACATGATCCGGTCAGTTCACCACATAATTCGACAATTATCATCAGCATGAGAATGAGTAGTATAAAACAAAAAATCACACTCTATTTTTATTTTCTGAAATGAAAAAATTGTTGGTAAACGATTATATTTATATTTTTCACTGAGTCTAAAAATTTTTTTTTAACAGAAGGTAAGCAAAAGTAATCTAGGAGATGGGTGATTTTTTGTATATATAGTTATATATATACTAGGCAGACATCACACTTAGTATTACAACTTGGCATAATCCATCTGAAAAATGAACCAAAAATCATGCAGTTTTTTCATCATAACATTTTGTTTTTACTATGGAAAAATTTATTATGAAATTTATCATGCTTTTTTCACAAAAATTATAGTAGGTTTCCATACTAACTGTGCTGTCTGCTGAGTATATGCATTATATACCATATTACATCCTATATAAGGTACCCTCTAATATAAGGCACAGCCAAAGGACACCCAGACAACTCTGTGCAACTCTGTGTATTAGGCCTGGTACAATTTTTGTTACATTCCAGTTTTATGAAACTAATTGCATTGTTGTTCACTGTTGGTATTTTTTTGCTAAAATAATTGAAGGTATCCTCTAATATAAGGTATCCTCTAATGTATAAGGATTGTGAGTAAAAAACTGATGAAATCTATATCAGATATACCTTATAGTGGAGGTTATACGGTATATAACAATATGTGAAAACTATGCATATCACCTTCTCTGACAACATTTCCATTCATCCAAGCTCAAAATCGTATCTGCGAATTGGCAAACTTTATAAAAAATAAAAATTACAACCAGCAGCAAAAACATTTTAAAATCTGTCAACTTACATGGGCAGAAAAGTGAAACGTTGCCAGCAGCGTTAAAAATGTATATATGCATTTTTGCTGCTGCCGGCAACGAATCACAATCGATCATGTTTCCTCATCATCCTGCTCGCTGCGCTCTTCACTGTAGTGCAGCGCGCACCCGTTGGGCACCGTGACCCCGTCCACTGGCTGCCCGTACGCGTACCACAGCTTGTATTTCTCATCCCAGACCGCATACTTCTCTGCATCAGACCAGGGCAGCTCGTAGCGGAATTGGTTCGACGGCAAGTACGCCACCACTGTGTTCTCCCTTTTCAGAATGTAGTAGAGCACAGTGCCTTTCTGAGTATGCAATGTTTGTTGCTGCACACATGTTTCCATGGCACCACGGGAATCAGTTGACATCGACACCAAATGTCAACTGGTTCAAATCCAAAGATTGCTGACGAGCCGAAGAACGACATTCAAATGCGAGTTCGGCATTGCATTGGCACCAGTTTACATTTTGTGCATAGTTGTTAAAACAAATCAGCGCTTTGTTTTAACAACTCGTGTTTACGTTTACGAGATAAATACTTGAGTACTGCGTAAATATGTTTACATTTCTTCACGAAAAAAAATACTGCTACACACTTACTCACGTACTTTTTGAGAGTACGCGAGTACAGAAAACGTATTTTTAGGGGACAGTAAATGTTGTTTTGCTAAACAGAAAGGGACAAACATAAGACATTATCATGAGAAATACATATCATGAGAGGAAAACACATCTTTGATGCATACCAGAGTAAAAATTGAAAAATACAGTTATTTTGTGTGTCAAAAGTACTCACTTTTATGTTAGGTATCTGTGAGAAAAAATGCCAATTTTTACATTTTCCTCAGAAAAAATTTTGCTTTTACATTTTCTCTGGAATAAGTATTTTACTCACATTTTATGCAGTGTAAAAGTACAAAAAATACTTTACGTTTTCTGTACTCAGGAGTGAGTAAAAGAAAAATACTTCTTAACTAGTGTATGCGCACTCTGCTTAGAGATGACAAAGTGCCAGAAGAAATGCTAGAAATGCACCGTGATTGTCATGCACATATTCAAACACGTGATTTTGTGATTAGTGTCCTATAAAATATCTCAGAGATTTATTATTAAAAACAGATTATTTAATTATATTTATATTTTTTCTGGCATTTCCTGAGTTATTTAATAATATTTTTTAATGTCTGAGAAAATACAGAAATCTCTCTGAAATCACCGTGAGAGTGCACAAGTGCTTCATAACACCAGATGCATTATTTGAAAGTTTTAAGCCTGTGTTCTCTATTTTACCCTCTTATGCGTTGAAAAAGCATACACAAAACCCTATCTGATATACATTTTCTTTACTTCAGTATCAGGTTGTAAATTAATAAGTTTTTATTTTTTTTTGCAATCTCACAAATGTACGTTTGTGTGTCCCAGTCTGCTGTACATTGGCCGTTTTTGATGTCCTTTGAGTATGTTGGTTGGGGTTGGGTGGGGTTATGACAAAAAAATTTTGTTTGCTCAAATTATCCTGTAGTCCCAAGATCAGTCACTCTGTAAAAAGGTGGTCATATTGCTTGGGTGATCTGGACATTGACACTGATGCTTGATAACTCAGTCAGTTTTGGCTGGGAAATAACTGAGATATGGAGTTTTGAAGTTACATGCATTGTTCTTCATGCAATTATTTAAATACATGGGAGGTGAAAACTTAAAGTGCTTCAAGTTTTGACTGGAACGAGATATTGAAATAATTGTTGGGTCAGATGACATATATTTGTTTAAAGTATACAATAGCATGTTTAACAAAAAACTTTTTATTGGTAAAATATGGGTCAAATTGGCATATGGAATTTCGACATGACCAACCTGACCACAAACCTGGTATATGCAGGTTGTCCTAATAATTTTAATAGTCGGATAATCCAAATCATCCCAGAAATGGCCAAGTGATTAAGCTTTATAATCAATGTGCAGATCAGCCAAGCAAATTGACCACCTATTTATAGACCTCCATTATCTTAAGACTCGGGACTATTCTATTTTGCACTCAATATACTATGTATACCCAAAAGTACTCACTAACCCTGTAATCACTCAAATGTTCACTGATTTTTCAGAAATTTTAGAGATGTCTCTAACACCCAATGTCAATAAAAAAATATATCAACCATATCAATAAAAGTGATATTGTTAGTTGAGCTTGAGAAACTTTTTAATATTTTTTTCAACTTTGGAACATTTTTTCGGTGATTTGATTAGGTTTATTTACAAAGAGATTTGTTCATCCAAGACTCCATCCAAGAGATTTGATTACATTTGTTTCGTGACAGATTTTCTGAGATTATTTATATACAAGAGCTAGAGTTAGATTTTTCAAGATTTAGAAGAAAAAGGGAGAAAAATAGCAAAAAATAGGATCTTTACCAAAAACTGCTTATATGAGGCAAATAACATATGTAGTAGTAAATATGAAGGTTATAATGGTGAAAAAGGTATGATAGTTAGGCTATTTACAGGGGGGACCAGTTCCCAGGCAAACAAAAGAAATTTTCAAAAGTCAATAATTGGTGTGTATGAGTTGTTTGCATGTTAATCAGGTTAATTATCACCAAATTTGCATGCATATAATTTGTGCAAGACGGTTACACAGGCTGATGCATATTCATTGGGGAGGGGTGTATAAATTTTTTTCGATTAGTCTCAATTTTGGCATGCATGTACTCCTTCATTTATTGAGTATACATGTCAAATTACAGCTCAGAGCAGTTAGTGGTTTTTTGTTGGCCCCTGTTGGGGACCAAAATTTGTTGTTTACTGAAAAAAAACGATTTCTCACAGGGGACATTTGGCCCTTGTCAGGGCCATTTCGTTTGCCACCAGGGACTGGTCCCTGGAGGGATTTCTTTCACTATACAAAAATACAGTGATTGACAAAAATAAAAGCATAAAAAAATAAGAACCACTAACCGTTCTGAGCTGAAATTTGCCATGAATACTTACTAAACAAAGGAGTACATGCATGCCAAAATTGAGACAAAAACATTTTATACACCCCCAAAGAATATGCATCAGCGTATGTAACCATCTTGCAGAAATTTTGTGCATGCAAATTTAGTGATAATTAACCTAATTAACATGCAAACAACCAATACACACCAATTATTGAATTTCTAATTTCTTGAGTTGCTGTAACTAGCCTGATAATTAGTGATTTTGAATGAAAGTTGGGGCAAAATTCCTAACAAGTGCTCACTTTTACATTTTTGAGGGGAAAAATTATTTGTCTCATGTTTACTCATGAGTAAAAGTTAAAAAAAAAACTTTACATTTTCTGTACTCAGGGGGTGAGTAAAAAATAAATACTTTGCATTTACATATACTCAGAGGGTGAGTAAAAAATAAATACTTTATGTTTACATATACTTTGAAAAAACTTTGGTACTTTTAACAACTCTGATGGGCAGTCAGCAGAGTGTGCAGTATACTCGGTCTCCACATTTACAAATGTGCTAGCATGATCAAGACTGCTAAAGTAATGCATGCTGTAAACACTAACAATGTTTGGCGGAGTCCACATCAAGTTGATAACATCTGAATAATCATATGTCTTAGGGCCTATTTCCTCTGTATATGAACCTTGTTCCAACCAAAAATCTTCATTCATCTGTACATCCAGGGAGAATTCTGACCTTAAAGTTTCCAGTTTCTCTGTTAGAACTTTGTCAAAAGGGGCTGGGTTCTTTGGTTTTCTTTGAAGTACTGCATAAATCTGAAATCAGAACTAGATGTTGAACGTAATGGCTATTTACAGAGGCCCTAATTGGGGAGTGGTCCCCGGCAAAAATAAAATTTCTCAAAAGTCAATAATTGGTGTATATTGGTTGTTTGCATGTTAATTAGGTTAACTATCACCAAATTTGCATGCACAAAATTTCTGCAAGATGGCACACATGCTGATGCTTATTCTTTGGGTGGGTATAAATTTGTTCTCTCAATTTTTCTCAATTTTGGCATGCGTGTACTCCTTTGTTTAGTGAGTGTGGATGCCAAATTTTACTCAGAGGTGTTAGTTGTTTGTATTTTTTACGCTTTCATTTTTGTCAATCACTGTATATTGTATAGTGTATAAAATCTCACCAGGGACCAGTCCGTGGTGGCAATAGAAATGGCCCCAAACGTATCCTGTGAGAACATTTTTTTATAAACAAATAATTTTTGTCCCCGACAGAGGATGCAAAATTTGTCCCCTGTCGGGGACAAAAATTATTTGTTTACATAAAAAAATTTTTCTCACAGCGGACGTTTGGCCCCTGGGCCATTTCTATTGCCAGAAGGGACCGATCCCCAGTGGGATTTTGTTCACTATACAAAAATACAGTGATAAACAAAAGTAGAAAAATACATAACACTGACTGCTCTGAGCTGAAATTTGGCATGTGTACTCACTAAATAATGGAGTACACACATGCCAAAATTGAGACAAATTGAAAAAAATTGATGCACTCCCCCAAAGAATATGTATCAACATGTGTAACCATTTTGCAGAATTTTTGTGCATGCCAATTTGGTAATAATAACACTAATAAACATGCAAACTAACCATTCACACCAATTATTGACTTTTGAAAGTTTTTACTTTTTGTGGGTGACCGGAAGTCCGGAACCCAACCCGTCCTCTGTAAATAGCTGAACATAATGGAAGAAATATAAGGTGTGTAAATTGCACTATTTTTCAACCTTATGAAATGATGTGACCTATGTTGTGAAAATGTTAAAACATTGAATGAAGTTAAGATGAATGACAATAACTATAATATTTATTTGAGACTTGAAAGATTTGGGAACAGAGGGATAACTTTTGAGGGGTGCTGCCTAGGGTGTCAAATTTCCATTTTCCTTTTTTCCATTTCCGCTTTCCGCAGGCAATTTGTTCCCGTTTTTCTTTCCGTTTCCCGGCAAGTGCAAACAATTTTCTGTTTCCGTTTCTGTTTTCTGGCAAGTGCAAAAAATTTTCCATTTCCGCTTTTCCGCAGGCAAAATTTGTTCCGTTTTCCGTTTTCCGCTTTCCGCAGGCAATTTGTTCCCGTTTTTCTTTCCGTTTCCCGGCAAGTGCAAACAATTTTCTGTTTCCGTTTCTGTTTTCCAGCAAGTGCAAAAAATTTTCCATTTCCGCTTTTCCGCAGGCAAAATTTGTTTCGTTTTCCGCTTTCCGCAGGCAAATATTTTTTCCGTTTCCTTTTTCCGTAAAAAAAAATTTGTTGACACACTAGTGCTGCCAGTGGTTATGGAAAGCCATAGCCTATTTATTGTTTTAACATACTCAATTGTGAACAGCTTAAACCATAACTCGAGTGTATTTGTAAATGCAATATCTATGACCAGGGGCCATGTCCTCAAACTGATGAGAAGTGTTAATTAAATGGTAAAAGCGACGTGAAATGAGAAATGAGAAGTTAATTGAGAAGGAAAATGGCAAAAGCGAAAGGAAATTTCTTTTTCTTTTTTTACTTTATTTTTTTGCCAATTTACTTGCCATGCCACTTCGCTTCAGATAAATTTTATTCTCAATTCACTTTGCATTTGCCATTTTATTTCTCACTTCTCAATTTGCGGAACTGGCACCAGATCTAGCTAATTTTAATCAAATTCATGTTTCAGTTCAGGCATGTTATGTTTGTATGAACATTTCACAACATGCTGTCACCATCATTATGTGCCCAATGACACCACACAAGCTATTTTTCATGGTTCCTCATCGAAAACTCACTTTGATTTTCAAAATGGTTTTATATTGTGTCAGAATCACCTAAAACTGCCGCCATCTTTGTCTTTTTGTTAGTTTTCATGTTATTAACTCATTATTGAGTACTTCAGAAAAATGCTGCAGACAAAATATTTTTTTGTGGAATAAGTACACATTTGTAAACCATGCAGTAAATGGCATGCGATGGAGAACATTAAACTGTATCTTTGGTACATTTTAATGATTTTCAGTTAGCACATACATTTTTGAAAATACATTTTCTTTTATATCTTCAAATATTTGTTAAAATTCTATATTTCCTTTAAGATAATATCCCTCTGGCATATACCATATTTCCTCGAGGGTTTATTTTTTCAAAGTGTCAATTTTAAGGGGGTATTTCGATGGGGTTTATTTTTTTGTCAGGAATTTTCATGGAATTCATAGTAAGGAACACGGTTTTACATATCTAAAAGTAATAATAAACATACTGAAATAGGTTAAATTGGGACATACAATGTACGTTGCTATACAAACTATATGTGTATATTTGTAGCTGCAATGCAAACTGGCATCAAAAAATACACCATGTACATTGCATAAATGATGTACATCATTCCAGAGGGGGGTATTTCGAGGGGGGGCTTATTTTTCCCCCAGCTCGAAAACACCTGGGGGTATTTTGAGGGGGGTTCATTCAAGGGGGGGGGGTAATTCAAGGAAATATGGTATGTGTAGTTTTTTATTCTGTTTCATTTGGTTGTTGTGGAAATGAGCAATGAAGAAGTACAAAAAAAACTAAAAGATACAAATGTATCTCTCATGAAGCAACTTGTTAAGATGGTATTTACTGAACATGTAGCTGCAATTTTTGCACATATTACAACAGCTATTTTTTTGGATGCAAAACAAGAAGAATCAAAATAATGAAATTGTATTCAATTTGTGCACCCAAAAATGAAAACAATTTTATAAGAATATTAGCAAAGGTGATAACTCAAATAGCAAAGCTGAAAACAGACAAACAGCCTTCATAAGCCTTCATCCATCCCAGGATTTGTTCTCTCGTGGTCCAGGCATAAAGCAAACTTGTCAGCCAGCACTGATTTGAGGTTTTCAAAAATTAAAAAAAAATTAATGTGGGGCATTTTCATTGTAAATACAGCTTGCTATGAAGTTGCCCAGGTATTGTGCGTGAAGAGCAACATCAACAGCAACAACAAAAAAATCTGTGAAATACAAACAAATTATAAAACATGTTCAGGGCATTCTTACATGGTGTGTTACACACCAATAAATAGGGAAACAAAATTCTGTATAAGACCTCCATATTTGAACTTTTTGTGACCACCCAATGCATTTTAAAGTTATTTTTTTGAATTTGGCGAGCTGTTGAAAACTCACGTAGCCATCACGTTGCTGTCACCTCGCCTGCAACACAATTGGCAACGTTTTGGCGACCCTGGCACTATTTAACATTGGTAAACAGTTTTGAAAACTGGCGACATTGGCAACATTTTGCTAAGCATCGCCAGTTTTTACCTTTGACAACACAAAATGAAGAGCAAAATGAATATTTTTGAAAACTGAATGGCGACTTGTGCTGTGACGTTGGCGACGAGTGCCCTGTCGCGGCGACACGTCATGGTATAGTTTTCAAAAATGTTCAGAAAATCTTAAATTCAGACAACAAATGTGACTTGCTGTAACCATTACATGCATATGTTTACACTTTTTGAAAACGTAAAATGTAAAATTACAATGTTTGAAAACTGTACAGCAATGCATCACCATTCAACTTCAAATTTAGTTTTCAAATCGGAACCATGAAAACTAGCTTGTGTTGCCACAATACACTAAATTCAAGTGAGGTATTTTGAGTTTGTTTATCTGAGGAAGTAAAGCACATCCTGGGCATCAGCCAACGATTTAACAAGTGAAACAACACACTGTTGTACTGTTAAATTATGTACGTAAATTTTTTGAGTTAAAAATTAGTTGAAAAACGTGTAGTAAGTTAAATCAACTACTACACTGGAACTGTTGATGCCTGGAACGGAGCGGTCTTTTACGCACGTTCATGAAAAATAAAAAAACGTGGCATCATTGGCAAAATGGTACCATTGTAAAATATACACAAAATGCAAGTTTACAAAATTTCCATAAACATTTTAGTAAATTGTGACCCATTTTGCCCCGGAAAAAATAGCTTGTAATTTTTAAATGGATACTGTAAATTATTTTATAATATGACCATCATATTATTGTTTTCAACAAACTTTTAAAGGTCACACTATTGGAGGGGTCACATTAAGGTGCCTCAACTCAGGTGTCCACACAAATCAAGTGTGAGCATGACATTGTAAAGGAATAACACATAGCAACGTCATAAAGCAGTGAATGACACTGACACAAAACTGCCCGCCACCTCGTCCAAATGAGCGGAATCTGCAGCTTCTGCAGATTGCACCATCATAAAGTATGTTTTAATTTCTCAGGGGGTCGCATTATTGGACAGTGTTGCTTTATATTCACACAACATGCCCAACAGGGTCACACTATTGGAGAGGTTGCTTTTTTGGAGACATGTCACCAAATTAGAGAATTTATGGTGTAGCACTTGATGGTGCATTTCTTCCAAAAAAATGGCATCATACGATAGCATGTTTTTGCATGTTTTTGCATTTGCAAAAACAATAGAATGGCATCCTCCAATATAATGACAGTCTCCAATAGAACAGCTGGTGGAAATTATGGGCTATTTACAGAGGCCTCGGTCAGGGACTGGTCCTCAGCAAAAAAATATAAAAAAAATTTAAAGTCAATAATTGGTGTGTATGGTTTGTTTGCATGTTAATTAGGTGAATTATCACCAAATTTGCATGCACGAAATTTCTGCAAGATGGTTACACACGCCGATGCATATTCTTGGGGGGTATAATTTTTTTTGATTTGTCTCAATTCTCAATTTGATTGGTCTCAATGACACACATGCCAAAATTCAGCTCAGAGCGGTTGGTGATTCTTATTTTTTCACACTTTTATTTTTGTCATTCACTGTATAGTGAACAAAATCCCACTGGGTACTGATCCCCGGCAACAATAGCAATGGCCCCGACTGAGGCCAAACGTCCCTGGTGAGAAATTTTTTATTTGTTAACAAATAATTGTTGTCCCTGACCGGGGACGATCGTCCCCCAGAGGGGACAAAAATGTGTTGTTTATGGAAAAAAAAATTTTTTCTCACTGCGGTCATTTCGCCCCAGTTGGGCCATTTCTATTGCTGCTGAGGACCGGTCCCCGGTGGGATTTCGTTTACTATGCCAAAATACAGTGGATGACAAAAATAAAAGTGTGAAAAAAAGAGTCACCAACCGCTCTGAGCTGAAATTTGGCATGCATACTCACTCACGAAGGAGTACATGCATGCCAAAATTGAGACAAATAGAATAGAAATTATTACACCCCCAAGCAGGGTTGGCAAAATCTCAGAAAAGAATAAAAATAAAATAAAAATAAAAATAAAATTGAAAATTGAAGAATAAAATAAAATAAAATAAAATGGAAAATTACAAAATAAAAATAAAAATTGTATAAAAATTCGAATTTTTGTAAAATTTTTGTAAAATTGTATACAAATTCATATTTTTGTAAAATTTGTATAAAAATTCATATTTTTTGTAAAAAATTTTCCTGTTGTTTATAATTCAACCTGTTCATTGGCGGAGCTGGGGCAGTCCCAAGCCATGTAAAGTGTCAAAATGTCATATGAAATGGAATGGAAAGTGTCAATTTTCATGAAAATGTTAAATAAAGTGTCAATTGTCATGACAAATATAAATGAGAGTGGAAACTGTAAATTGTACCCAAATCTTATCTTTTGTATCCAAATCTTGTTGTTTTTGTAACCAAATCTCATGTGAACATTTGGAAACAAAAACATAAGATTTGGATACCAAAATATACGGTTTAGATACCAAAACATAAGATTCAGATACACAATTTACACTCTGCATGACATTTGTCATGACAATTATACTTTGCTTGACATTTGAGATGCCAATTGACTCTTTACTACATTTGTCATGACAATTGACACTTTGCACGATGTTTTACAAATGCGCCCAGCACACTCCAGTAATCCTTCTACTGAAAATGCAAACCATTCTTATCGATAATTGTAACTTAACACTTGCAACTAGCTAACAATACATACTGCATGCAACTTTTGCAAAGTAATGGAAAAATTTGTCACACATTTGTCATGTTTAGGTCTAATTATCAAATTTTTCCGACCTTGCATGCAAGATTCTGATTTTTTGTAAAAATTTTGTAAAATGGTCCATTTTATTATTTTAATATTATTTTGGAATAAAATTAAAATAAAATACATTTTTATACAATTTGTATACAAATGATTTTTATAAAACCAACCCTGCCCCCAAGAAAATGCATTAGCGTGTGTAACAAATTTTCAGAAATTTTGTGCATGCAAATTTGGTGATAATTCACCTAATTAACATGCAAATAACCTATATACACCAATTAGTGACTTTTGAAAAATTTAATTATTTGCCAAGAACCGGTCCCGACCAGAACCTATGTAATTATGTTGCAATAGTGCCAATGCATAGAAATACAAAGATTGATGATTAAAATGTTCAAAGCATTATAATGGATGTTAAATTTCAATTTAATTCTCAAAAATGAAACTAATAAATAAAAATTTTCAAATGAGAAAATGTGTGCAAAAATAGAATGGCAGCCTCCAATTGAATATCTAAAGCATGATAAAAATCTAACAGTGCCCATTGTGTATAATAAATATGCTAACTGTTTTTTCCCACACGTTTCCCATACCCCCATAAAAAGATAATCCAACCTTTGCTGAACTTGCATCGGTGAGCTCATCAAACTGCACATAGTCACTCAGAAAGGTTTGATAATCATCATTCTTATCCACCTCAATTGGAGGTGGGATTTGTGATTGCAACAATACTCCAGCCGAATCACGCAGCCGGTAGCCGACCAAAACATATATCTACAAATGATCATCAACTTTTTTTGGCAGTGCTTCTCACTTTCTATTAAGTGCAGCTGGTAAAAGATGTGCACCTGTGTATTGATATCCGTATATTTTGGGACATCTATCGACTCATTATCATCGCCTATTTGCGTGTCTTCGTCGAGGGGGACCTCAATGAGCTCGTCCAGGTGCATGTTGGGCTTGGGTGTGACCAGCACCTCCGCCACTGCCTCTACGATGAGCGCCGCTGCGGGGGTGTGTGCACGCTGTGTTCCTACATCTAGACACGTTACTCATTTAGACACGTTACTCATCTAGACACGTTACACATCTAGACACGTTACTCATCTAGACACGTTACTCATCTAGACACGTTACTCATCTAGACACGTTACTCATCTAGACACATTACTCATCTAGACACTTTACTCATCTAGACACGTTACTCATCTAGACACGTTACTCATCTAGACACGTTACTCATCTAGACACGTTACACATCTAGACACGTTACTCATCTAGACACGTTACTCATCTAGACAAGTTACTCATCTAGACACGTTACTCATCTAGACACGTTACTCATCTAGACACTTTACTCATCTAGACACGTTACTCATCTAGACATGTTACTCATCTAGACACGTTACTCATCTAGACACTAGACACGTTACTCATCTAGACATGTTACTCATCTAGACACGTTACTCATCTAGACAAGTTACTCATCTAGACCCATTACTAATCCATAGCTGGGTAACATGTCCAGATCGATAATGTGTCTAGATTACGGATGGAAAACATGATTTTCAAACACCCTGATTTCATTTGAATTGATTTTTTAATAAAAATTGTCACAGTCACAATGAGTCCTATTTTTCTTGAAAATGACCTCCGAGCTTCTGAAAAGCCTGAATTAGAAGGCGTAACTGGTCAGGATGTGTAATGGGTTTAGATGAGGGTTTGTATTCACAGGCACATGCACAATATACATTCGCGTGTGTGCGCGCACTCACCGATGTCCTGGTCATCAGTCACACTAACTGTGGCTGTAACAATCAACGGTGCAAACACGTCCTCGCGTATTGCACGTTGAGTTTCCCAAGTTTCAGCTGAAGCTGTCTTCGTTCTCACCAAATAGCTGATGATCGTTTCACTCTGAAATTGGCATACAGCTGTTTGATGTCTTCAGGGTTGTTTCCCTAAATTACTCCACCTGTTTTAATTTTCCAAAAATACTTTTCACATTGTTTTTTCTTCACATTTTTAAACACTTTAACATTTTTTTAAACTGTCCTATTGGATTATTCATTTTCAAATTTTCATGGTCAATTTTAAATAGTTTTTAATGTTTTGCATGCTTAAATTTTTGTTGCCTCGGATGATGACTGATGATGGCAAACTCTCTGAAAAAAGTGCTGAAATTTTTAAATGTTTTTTTTTAAATGACTGTTTGAATTTTCACTATTTTTCTGAAAATGTTGCAAATGAATCTGTAGTGTTGAAAAAAAATTTTGTACCATTGTGCATTGTTAAAGACTTGCATGAAGTATATATAGTGTATAGGTAGTATTTATAATGCATAGTGCATTAGGAACATTTGGTGTCATTGCTAACTAGTGATTCTAGGGTCTATATCAACACTGTCGATTGTACATAGCAGAGTTGGAAAAACGTATTTACGTTTACCCGAAATACCCGGCTATTTGGGTATTTATATTTACGTTTACGTTTACGTTTTCTAAAAATACGATTACGTTTTGTTACGTTTTCCTGGTACAATTACCCGGGTACCACAGAAAACGTAAAAATCCAGCTACACGAAACCACGCGTCTGCCAAATGTGCTCAATTACTACATTCACACATTGATTTTGTGTAAATAGTTTTGTGTTGTTGGCTAATCATCTTTTTGACAGTGGAAATTTTGTGAATAAATGTAAACAAGCAATTGTAAATGTAAAACAATGGAATGTGTGTACCTATGTATTTGTGTTGTGCATTATACAATCTTCCACTGTTTTGTTTCATTCATATCCTGCTGATGTTTCGCAGTAATGTAATTTTTGTTGAAGAAGTGCATGCTAATCCTTCAGTTTCCTAAACTGCGAGGCCATAAGCACCAATTAACAAATAGACAAAAATTAAAAAAGATTTTTTGTTTGCTGAAGAAAAAACGCAAGTGAAAAATGTGGATGCAAATCATGTATACATTGTTGAAAATGTCACAACAATGATCTTTTCAGAAGCTCTGCTTATATGGGGTATTTCTTCAAATTTTTACGTTTACGTTGTTTTTACGTATTCCTTGGTATTTTAAAAATACCTTACCTTTTAGTATTTATATTTTAAATTTGGAAAAGGTATTTACGTTTACGTTTTCCAAAAATACCAGTATTTGAACAACTCTGGTACATAGTGATTCTTTCATCTAAAAGTGAAAACAACGATGTTCTTTATGCTCAACAGGGGGTCACTTTCTCCAAAAAATGAACACAAACACTTTTTTTACACTTTCCCTGGAATTATAAAGAATTAGTGTAAATGCTCAAAATTTGGAAAGTGTATTTACGTTTACACTTACGCTTTCCAAAAATACCAGTATTTTAAGAGCTCTGCTTTGCAAACATAAATACGTTCGAATAGGTTGCTCACTAGTGCGGGCTTCTCAAAGCTGACGTCGACGTAGCCCGGCTTGGACGATTTGATGACCGAAGTCAACGGCACCGGGACGAGTTTGCGTATTGGCACGAACTGGTCGAAAACGTGTAGGCAGAACTGGCACTTGTCTATCTCCTGAAATGCAACCCTCACAAATTATGCGACCCCTGAAATATTGTTACCCCTATAAAATGTGCTGAAAAGAGCAGTGACAGTCACATTATAGAGAATTTACAGTAGGTATTTAGTGTGTAACCAAATGATATGGGTCCACACAAATAACAATGACAAACAATTTTTTTCACTTTTCAAAGTTTTTCCACCCCCAGAAAAACACTAAAAATCCAAAAATAGTTTCAATGAATTTGTAAATGCCTCAATTGAAAAATTCGATAATATTTTTCAAATTTTCCAGGTACCGTATTTCCTTGAAATACCTCCCGAGAGAGATGGGGTTTAACGAGGGGGGGGGTTATTATTTCACAAGAAAATTTTTGAAAACCAAGTACGAAATTGTCGTCTGAAACGTACGCAGACGTCGAAAAATGCAACAAAAACTGCCATTTATAAGGTTCTGTAGACTAATATTAGTAAGTATTTGGTATGTACACTGTTCTAACGTGACACCGACATTGTTTTAATGTGTGTTCTGCAGAACACAGAACACAAACTACAGTTATTGTCATGTACGTTCCCTCTACACTCAATTTGGGGGGGGGGTATTTCGAGGGGGGGGTGGTGATTGTTTCATAGTGGTCCCGAGAGGGGGGGGGGGGGTCAAACGAGGGGGGTATTTCAAAGGGGGGGGGGGTATTTCAAGGAAATACGGTAATTCAAGGCCATAAAACAAATTCAAATGTGCCGAATCCATTGCCAATTGATATTTATGTGGTCCATCTGAAAAAGTGTAACGTAATGAAGAAAATTGTCAAAAAAACGTTGAAATAGCGTCCGCGGCAGACATATTGGGGGCGACATTTTCGTGGGGAGTCCACCAGACCTTACTGTCATTACATTGTGTAGTATTTACGTCGCACAATTTTGATGCGACTCAAGTATGTTGCAGTTTGGCGTCGGGGCTATGTCTCTGTTTCCTCGAAAAATTGCTCACTTCCGAGATAAGTGTGGTCTATGAAAATATGTCAAAGTTACATGGCCGATCTGGCCAGTTGAAATTTAATAACTCAGCCATTTTTTGGCCGAGTCGGACAGTTACACACTACAAAAAATTGGCACAACCCGTACAAGTCATTTTTTGAGGTTGAATTAGTGATGCCAAAAGTTGTTGTGCTGATTTAACCCAGTTTTTCAACACAAAAAAAATAAATTTTTCTGGACGTGTGATCGGCCGTGTAAATTCACCTACCTTATCTCGGGACTGGGATATTCTACTAGGAAACAAATAAAAATTAGTTATAGCCCCAACCCCAAACCCCAACATACTGAAACAGCATCAAAATTGGCTGATGTACAAAAGAATGACACACTGATGCATATTCTTAGGGAGGATGTAAAATTTTTGTTGATTAGTCTCAATTTTGGCATTCCTTCATTACTCCTGTTACTCCTTCATTTATTTTTGTATAGCAAACAAAATCCCACTGGGGACCGGTCCCCAGTTGCAATAGAAATGGCCCCGACAGGGGCCAAATGTCCCCAGTGAGAAAAATTGTTTTCAATAAACAAAGAATTTTGGTCCCCGACAGGGGCAAAAATTCTTTGTTAACTGAAAAAAAATTTTCTCACTGGGGACATTTGGCCCCTGTGACCATTTCTATTGCTACTGGGGACTGGTCCCTGGTGGAATTTCATTCAAAATACAAAAGTACAGTGTTGACAAAAATAAAAGCGTAAAAAAATACAAACCACTAACCAGTCTGAGCTGAAATTTGGCATGCGTACTCACTAAATGAAGGAATACACACATGCCGACAATTGAGACAAATCGAGAAAAAAAATGTAAACCCTCCCAAAGAATATGCATCAGTGTGTGTAACAGTCTTGCATCAATTTTGTGGATGCAAATCTGCTTATAATTATACTAATTGACATGCAAACAAACCATATACACCAATTATTGACTTTTGAAAAAAAAAATTTTTGCCAGGGACTGGTCACCGACCTGGGCCGCTGTAAAAAGCTTAAACAAACATCCCTAAAAACTTGAATACTTTATTTCCGAGGTGTTTGCCATCGTAACATACAACTGAATCAAAGTAAGCAGGGCCTGTATGGACTCTTTCAAACTGAAGTAGGTATCTCACTTTTTCGATGTCGTATTTCTGGAATCGGGATTTCGACCAGTCCAAGTCTCCTAAAAACTGAATACCATACAGTAAATCGTCTGTTTCACTCTGTCCGGTTTTCCAATCCTTGTATTCAAGAGTGAGGAGGGTTTCCATTGAACCTTCGACGTCGCATTTCATGTCCATGCGATCGTAGGACAACCAACTCTTGCGAGGTATGGCGTTAAATTATAACCTTTTTTACTTTACAAATTCAAATGCATGTAGAGTTGTTAAAATTACTGAACTTTTTGCTTTTTGAAGTATATGTATAAGTAAAATACTTTGTTTACTCACCCCCGAGTATGGAAAATGTATGATCACATGTGAATAAAATACTTTTCTCAGAAAAATGTAACAGCTAGTACTTTTTTCCAGAAAATGTAAAAGTGGGTATTTTATAAATTGAAAATGTAAAAACAACTAGGTTCTTTTCACATCTAAAAGCGATTTTTACACTGGAATACATAACATATGTCATTTTTGAATGATAATCTATTTAGTATTTCTTTAGGAAAATTACCTATATGAACTATTCAGGGCTTCTTCATTTTAGCAACAAATAATTGTAGTTTCAATTCTAAAAAATACATTTTCTGTACACATTTACGTTTACAAAGGTATGTGTACAGCAGAGTTGCGAAAGTGTATTTACACTTATACCCGAAATACCCGGGTAAATGGGTATTTATATTTACACTTACACTTACACTTACACTTTCATAAAATACCCATACACTTTTTTTAGGACAAGATCAATGGAAATTCACAAAGGACACAAAGTCAACTGGCATTGACATTAGCTGCATGTCCATTCTTGCATTTAAACAGTGTGTATCGCATTGCTTAATCAGTAAAATATCAACACTGAAAAAGCGCCATTGTTAGGGAACTTCATACCACTACAGTATTTGTTACAGTACAAAATGTTTCATAAAAGGCAGTAAAATGTGAAATAATGCATGAAAATGACAAATAAATGGATCTAAAGGTGAAAACAATGGTGTGTTCTAATGCTCAACAGTGACAGCTCTTTCAAAAAAATTTTTTACGCTTACACTTTTTTTACACTTTCTTAGGTATTTTTAAAATACCTTACACTTTTGGTATCCATACTCAACATTTGGAATGTGTATTTACGCTTACACTTACACTTTCCAAAAATACCGGTATTTTAACAACTCTGGTGTACGGGTGAGTAGGGGTACTTTAAAATATATATGTATGTATTTACAAAGTACTCAAGCGTATGTATTTTTCGAGTAAATATAAATATATTTTAACAACTGTGAATCAGCAAAAAGAAATCAAAATTACCGAATTCACTCCTTCATAGTGATACTTTGGCAAACTAAAATCCACTTGGACTAAATCCCCATTGTAATCATAACCTTTGTATGATGGTTTGATGAGCACGCACATGGGATCCTGATGGCCTAAGAACTCGTAATTGAGATCTTCGGCGGTCACTTCGCAAGGACTGACGCCCGCCCGCTGAGCCGACGAATCGTTGAAGCCCACCGGGCCCAGCAACTCGAGCCACGAGCGCCCGTTGCTCTGCGTTTCGTTTCGAACGTGCCGCAAAAACGTTTTCCCAACGGGTCTGTGCCATTACGCATCTAAACCCATTACGCATCTAAACCCAGCACACATAAAATTATCGCCAGCATGCTGAAAACACATGACCTAGTGATCTTGAAGGTGAAAATCGAAAAATATGAAAATAAGCAATTTTGAGTGAAAATTATGATAAAATTGCTCAATAGCACTCCAGATAGCTAGATAGCTAGGCAATTTGCAGGGGGGTGTTCAAGGAAAAGTAGCCAACAATTTGCCTCTGGGTTAGATAGATAAATAGATAGCTGGGCAGTTTGGTGGTGGTTACCCACTCTCTTTCTTACCCCTACAGGTATAATGTGTCTATAATAGGTCTAGATGCGTAATGGGTTTAGATGCGTAATAGGCTTGACCCTTCCTCCAAACCACTTGCAAATTGTGCTCGCAACGTATTTCTTCTAATAGAACGGTTGCTCTCTGGTTAATAGTGGGGATTCTCGAATAGATAGTGCACCCTTTAAACTTTATCTGGGCCACGAAATAAATAGAAGGGTGTCTCCAATAGAAGGGTAAAAACTGCTGGAATTGTATGAAATTCATAAAAAAATGTCACAGGACGCTGTTACTTTGTCGAGATCGTCTGGTGATATTGTGCTATTATAAGATGTTATGTTAAATTAACTCTATGAATCGTCATTTTATGAATTGTTGTCTGTGATGTAACACTCTGTAAAACTTTTGACAGCACTTGGAAAAAAAGACAAAAATTGGCTTCCAATAGAACGGACTGTTAAAAATTGTGAAAAAGTAGAAGGACACCGTATGTTCTACAGGAGGAAATCGAGTAAGTGGGCTTTATGAGACTGACCTTTGCCTTGTGCTCAACCTGATCACTGCCATGTCTTTCCTTTGCAAAGACTCCATCTGCTGCATTTCTAACTACACACTCTTCTTTGCTAGTATCCAGATTTAGCATGCACACCTCCACACTGCCATTACCCTGAACAGTTATTGCATTATTGTTTAGTCTGTACAACATAAATACCTAATCAAATAAAATATTTTTGCAAAGTTTTCCCGGATAACCCAAAGTAAATAAATATTTAAAATGTGTCATATACAACAATGTAAAAAAACAGAAATTGAACACATAAACTCATTGAGTTTCTGTGTTTTTGTTTTACACAGAAACACGGAAAACTCAAAAGAGTTTTTTTTGAGAAAACAGAAACACAGAAAACATATAAAAGTTTTTTCATAAAGTGATTGAAGGCACATGATTTCAGTTGGACTCAACAACATAAGGTATGTGCATACATAAGGTACGTATGTACATATGTATAACATGACCATTAGGTATTCAAAATTTGACGAAATAAGTATCCAAACCTTACAAATCAAAAGATGACATCTCCTGCTGGTGTCAACTCTACAGGACCATGATGATTTTTTTGCAGACATTTTCACCAATGTGAGCAGCTTACCAGCAGTGAGATGGTTTTTGCAAAAAGAATTTGATGAAAAATTTTTTTATGCCATTAAGGTTTGGTGTGACAAAAGTTCCATTACAAGTGATTGATACCGTTCGCTTTGACTGTGTTTAGCATGCTCAACTATAGTTACAGTCAAAGGCAATGCCGTAGTTCCCCATACAGTGCACTCCCATCCATTGAAAAATTGCAGAGTACTGCATAAATTGGTTATTGGACATTTTGTTGATACTGATGTTGTGGACGGTGTGGATGTGCTCATTGTGGACATTTTTGTGGACTTTTTGACACTTAAATGAATATGTGTGCGTGTGGTGAAAACATGTGCAAAACCTATATTTGATAAGAAAACTGCTGTTTTCACATTGAAATGCAGTAATAGAAACTGTTTTTGAGAAAAACTCGAGTGTTTACAACAACAAAAAAAACTTAAATAAAAAAGAATTATTCAATTTTTTTTTGCAAAAAAACCCCTAAAAACACAGGTATTCATTTTTGAAAACTTTTTTTCAAACTTTTTTTTTGAGAACACAGAAACACGGAAACACAAACACAGTTCTACACGCAAGCACCAGTGCGATTGCTCAAAAGAGCACCAGGCTCTGTCACAGCAAATAATGTGCCCGTGAAGTGCACTGAAGTGGTCTGAAGTGCCCCTTGTGATCACACTTCAGAATCTGATCATGTCTGATCACCAGGCACTTCACCACTCGTGATCACACTTCAGAGCCTGATCACGCCTAATCACCATTGGAATGCACTTCACCAACACTTCACACATTTTATTACTGAATTGTTTACATAAATAAAAAATCAGAAATTCGCGAAGTGTGTTGAAGTGCCTACGAGTGTCTGTGTGAAGACACTTCACCGCAGATCACGCAAATCACCAGCACATTTTTTGCTGTGTGTGTGAACTACAAAGATGCGGCATCAGCACCAGTGCTTGTGTGCACAGATGCATTTGTGCATTTCCATCACCGTTTTCTGGCTACTCCGAGCGTTGACTCACAGCTGTGGCTGGATCCCAATAGACTTTATCTTTGACCAGCCCCATGTGGTCATTATTTGGCAATATTACTGGGCCAAGCGGCTCTTCGGATTCCGGCTCAGCTTCGACCATCAACTCATGCGGCTCTCCTGTATTTTGCATACCGTATTTCTACGAAATACCCCCCTTGAAATACTCCCTGTCTCGAAATACCACCCCCTCAAAATGAACACTATGAAATAATTACCCACCCCCTCGAATATCGAGAAATACGGTAGTTTATGTAACGATGTACATTGATTGTCCTCTTTACCGTATTTCCTCGAAATACCCACCCCCCTCAAAATACGCCCTGTCTCGAAATCCCCCCCCCCTCCTCAAAATGGACACTATGAAATAATTACCCACCCCCTCGAAATACCCCCTAATTGTATGTCAAGAGCACATACATGATTAAAGCTGTGGTTTGTGATCCGAGCAGTGCAGAACAGACGTTAAAACGAACCACTGTGTAACGTGAGAACTTTTTTATACCATCTACATACTTATGTTAGTGTATAGACTATATTACATGGTGTTCATTGGTGTATTTTTCGACGTCTGCATACGTTACAAATCACAAATTTGTACCGGGTTTAAAAAAAATTTCTGGCAAAATAATAAGCCCCCCCTTTTGAAATACCCCCCCCCCCCCTCCCCGTTAAACCCCCCCTCAAAATTATCACTCTGAAATAATCACCTGCAGGGGTATTTCGAGGAAATACGGTAGTTCCAATGTTTTGACTAGATGTACCCTAAATTCTCTATTTTCGCAACACCACTCCAATAAAGCAATCCTTTCAATAGTGCCAGCCCCTTGGGCACGTTATGTGAGTATAATGTGACCCCATTTAATGATGGACCCCATCCAATAATGTGACCCCCAACCCAACCTCTAAAATAATTAGTTCATTATCTAACTGCCTATTTTCAGTTATTTTTAGTACTATATGTAGTTATTTATATCCATATTTTGAGCTATTTTTAGCTACATTTAGCAATATTTCTCCATTTTCTTCCTTCAACACCTTGAAAAAGCCTTTACAATGTCATGCTTACACTTGAGTTCTGTGGAATGTTGAGTTGTTGAATTGAGGCAAAATAAAATGTAACTCTCTCAATTAATGTGACCCCTCCAATGGTGTGTGACCCTTAAAAATGTGTTGTTAACAATAATGCAATGATGATATAATTGAGAATTTACAGCAAATATATCATGTTTCATTCATTTGATTTGACTTAAAAAAAAACACTTTGTCAATTCAAAACTGACCAGGTGTCAATGCTATTTGACAAGGTAGCTTTTCACAAATAATTGCTTCCGAGTCTGGATAAGACATGTCTTTGACCTTATAGACTTGTTCTTTGCCACCCAATGCATTTCTTTGTGAAATGATGTCTTTTTGTTTGTACAGTAAATCCACAGTGACGGGTGTGTCATCTTTCGGCGTCACAGTCGTTGTGATTCTGTCGGGTCGCAGATGACTGCCGCTGTCTCTGGGATCTAGAAAAGGTGCAACGATGATATCGAAAATAAATCTAAAATGACAACAGTCAGTGCATAAATATCAATTCAACCTTTTGGGAGGAAGTCATAACTTGCATCCTTCACAGGTTTCCTCTGCCACTCCTTTGGCAAGTCTTTGGCCACAATTTTTGTACACTCATTATTTTTGATACCCTGCACTTTTCTGCACAGCCTCACTGTGCCTTCTGGGTCTGTGATTTCTTGATTTGTGGAGATCGTATCTGTGTTCAGTGTGGCAATTTTACATTTATTTAATTTATATCACCATTATGCTGTTTTTGTGATAAAACATCTGGTCAGAGCAAAAACAGTGCTGGTGAGCTGCCGAGATCAGCGGTGAAGTGCCTTCATGCAGGTGCTCGCAGACACTTCAACACACTTCACAGAAAAATTTTAACACAAATAATTGTGAAGAAATATGTGCATTCCAGTGCTCAGGAGTAGTGATGGAAAAGGCACCGGAAAAAATGTAACCGCACCGCACAGGCACCAGTGCCATCGCGTCAAAATGGCACCTGGCACCTTGGGCACCGGCAAAAAATAGCACCATACTGCACGCACCGGCACCAGTGCCATTTTCAAAATAATAGCACTGGCCCCTTGGGCACCGGCCGGCTGCCGGTGCTAGCACCGAAAAGCACCGCCCGCACCGGGCTTGAGGTTGCCACAGTATTTATTGGGTATTTTCTTAGAGGCCGCACCTTCCGGAACAGCATATTTCCATGAATTCTCAACCGATTTTGATGGTTGAGCATTTCAAATGATCAGAATTTTGTGGCGATCACTTTATGTTACAATCAGAATTATTATAAATGAAACTCCATGTTTAATATGCTCCGATACACATATTCAGAAAATTTTACTATATTTTGTTGTAAACTGACAACAAATGAACTAAATGTTGAAATAAACGTAATATTTACAACCAAAAATAAAACTCAATATTTTGTTACCTCTTCAGAAGGGTATGGCTGATTTCAAAAAATATTTGATGGAACATTTTTCCAAAATGGACTAAAAACAGTTGGGTAAATATAGTGCTGCTTTTATAATATGAAAAAGCACATGCTGTGGACAAAATTTTACACCCTATAATGAGGACTTGACAGGTGTCTTTCCCGGTGCCTTTCACTTTGGCACTGGTGCTAGCACCTTTGGCACTGGCCAAAAAATTGCTTCGCACTGCACCGGTACTGGTGATATTTTTTAAAAAATGGCACCGGCAAGGCACCCTCAAAAAATGGCACCACACCGCACCAGCACTGGTGCTGGTGCCCTTCGCTGCCCAGCACCAGGCACCGGTGCCCCAGTTCCTTTCCATCACTAATCAGGAGTGACCAGGCTCTGAAGTGTTATCACAGTCCATGAAGTGTCTGGTGATCAATCACGATCAGGCTCTGAAATGGGATCAAGTGGCACTTTAGACCACTTCACTGCACTTCACGAGCACTTTTTTCGCCGTGCGTGGCAGTGAAATGGAACCTGTGATCGAGTCTTCTTTCAGTTCAGCTTCAGGGAACCAGACCGGTCCGACGGGTTTCTCCGTTCCATCTGGCATTGTTTTTGCAGCCCTCACTTTGATCGCTTCTCCTATTAGGAAGTATGTTGTGATAATCACAGCAAAAAATGGATCCTTGATGCGTGTGGAAGCGGGCTGGATGCGCGTGAAGCGGCGCGCTTCCACACGCTTCCACACGCTTCCACCAACATCACAAGATTCTGGGTGAAGTGTCTTCCACACGCTTCCCCTGTGTATACATTTGCGTGGGAGCGCCATATTAAGAAGCGTGAAGTGCCTTCACTCAGATTTTCCTGATGTGTGTGGAAGCGCTGGCAGCTTGGTGAAGCGTTCGGGAAGTTTTGGCATGAAGACACTTCCCGACGCTTCACTGCGCATCCACACACACATTTTTTGCTGTGAATGTGGCATTCATTTTGTTCGAAATTATTATAAACTTCGGGCAAACATGTAAATGTAAATCTCATTTACACGGATTTTTTTTGTAAGGACATGGCAAAACTAAAAAATTGATCAAGTAGAGTAAATAGGTTCCATATACATTCCAGGTTCCATTGTTGCCGGCTGTCGGGAGACTGTCCAACAATATCAAAATTTTCAAATGTCTATAACTCTTTAGCTACAAGCACAATTCTGCAATTTGACAGGCATATTTGCCTAGGTAGAATGTATAGTTGACCACTTTATCTCATGAATATGGAACTTTTTCACTTGACTTATTGAACTTTTAGTGTTGCCAAGTCGTCACAAAAAGATCCACCGTATTTCCTCAAAATACCCTCCCCCCTTGAAATACCCCCCACCCTCAAAATGGGCACTATGAATTTGTGGTCCTGGAAATGCATAACAGACGTTCAAAACACTTACTGTGTTAAGTTAGAACATCGTTTATATCAACTAGGTATATCCTTATATAAGGCTGTAAAAACTTATAAAAGGTGGTTATTGTTGCATTTTTCACGTTTTTCTCTCAAAATTTTCACTCTGAAAAAATAAACCCCCTGGGGTTAATTCGAGGAAATACGACATATAAACAGGGCCTGAGGTAAACATGCGCAATTCACCAGGGGTGAGCCCGTCGAGAACACACGGTAGATACGAGCATTCTTTTAGCACCTCTTCCGACCCATCCGGGTTTACCTTGTACAGCTTCAACAGTTCCCCCTCCTGAGCGAGGGCGAATTGATTTGAATTAATGGCGAAATATTGGCTGCGGTCCAGTTCGTCATAAAGCACAAACATTTATTTTGTTATCCGGCCATGTTCCACCCAAATTCACGGCCGCTTGTGTACCCTTGGGGCTGAAGGTAGTCTCGACTTTTGGCGTGTACTCTACAAAATGAACGGAAACCCAAGTTGAGGCTATTTAGTGTTTATCACAGGTATTGACAGATAATCTGCAGATTGATAGTGGGTATTTACTTTCACTCTGAAATAAACTGGGTACTGGGTAAATACTTTAATTGTACCAGTACCCAGTTGTACGCGTACTTTTTTATCAGTACTGGGCTCTTCCGAGTATTTCAGAAAATCCAAAAAATATGCACACCAAAAGCAAGAAGTAACCTTGTGTTAACTGTATGCCTCCATCTATTAGCTAAACCTAGTGTCACTTACCTTAAGCACCCATGTACCCCAAAAAAGTTTATTTAATGCTCCTGTCACAAAAAAAATCCTCAATTTACTCAAAAATACTTGAAAAATACTTATACGCAATTTTACTCAAGTACAGGGTCAAAAACAAAGTATTTTACCCAGATATTTCTCGAGGATGGGTAAAAATGAAAGTATTTACAGATATGGGTACCTTTGAAAAAGTTCAGTACTCAAATATAACAACTGTGATAACCTGGGCATTTCTGATTAAGGCCTCTAGACTCTGGCCCACTCACAGGCACATCTTTATAACCTAGTCTCCTATGGACCACTCTGAATTTGTGTTCTCCACACGTGTAGGGGCTTTCAAAAAGGATGTTTTTGGCAGGTGGTATAACCTGTTTTACGTCGTGCCATTTCCCATCGAGAGATTGCGCCTGACCAATATATGTAATGCCTCTAATCTGAAACGTTGTACATAATATTGATTGTTTTAGAATTTTTTTTAGAAACAATGTCGAAATTGGACCCTATCGTTTGGGTTCGGATTCGTGTCCATCTCAATTGGGTTCTTCATTTTCGATTTTAGCTCTGAACTTTCATCAACATCCTTAGTCATATTGACAGATCCATCTGCGAAGATGATTCCGACTTAAAATGAGCAGTGCAAAAATTTTCACGGTAAAATTTTATCTACCGTATTTATTCAAATAGAAGGGCAGATCTCTAATAGAATGGTGGTTTCCAATAGAAGGTACACAAAGTGCTGGAATTGTGCCAAATGCAGTAAAAAATTGAAAAATATCTGCGAGTGCTGTGATATAAGGGCTTTGGTTTTTTATATGTGCTATGTAACTTCGAATGTTGAGTGTACTCTACCTATGTACCGTCATTCCATTTACTGTAGTACACGTATTTACAGTATTTACATGTAGTAGCATTGAAAAAATCTCTGCTAGATTTATATTTAAAAAATTTCAGAAAATCTCACAAAGTATAAGATTTTCTGAGGTTTATACTTTTCCACCATTTTCCAGAGAGATTTAATTCACTTTCCTTTTGACACATTTTCTGAAATTTCAAAAAATATCAGAAAATCCCACAAATTCTGATATTTATATTTATTTATATTTTTCCAGGGTTTTTTGAGAGAGATTTAATTATATTTTATTCTTGAGAGATTTTCTGAGATTATATTTAATTATATTTTCCAAAAATTGATGATCTTTTCAATGTAACTGTCTGTGACGAAACACTTTGAAAAGACTTAGTAGAACTTGAAAAACATTGGCTGAAAGGTTGACAAAAAAAATAGAAGGGCAGTCTGCAATAGAAGGGCGGTCTCAAATAAAAGGGCAGGTAAAAAGTTGACGAAAAAATACAAGGGCGCTCTTCTTTTAGAAGAAATACGGTATTACCACTGAGTACAAAAAGAAAATGAAAAAAGAAAAAAAGAAAATGAAAAAAGAAAGATAGTCGCACCGCGATTGAGCCGCAATTCATTGACGCCGCCCACTGGATGTCTATTGCCATCTTTGTCCTCTAACAGAACCTGATACTTGACGCTCGATGGTTTCTTATTTGGAACATGCAAAATTGTTTCATGGACACCATTTGGCACACGGCTGACATCAAGGAAGCGCCCGTTCCTGGGGGCACTCCCAGACCCTGTAAAATGCCATGTAAAATGGCAATTGTCATGCAAAGTGTCTAAGGTCATGCAGAATGCCCGGTAAAATGCTTTGCATGACATTTGACTAGTGATGTTAAAGGCACCGGGAAAAATGGCACCGCACCGCACCGGCACCAGTGCCTTTTGGAAAAAATGAAGGGCATCGGCGGGTTGCCGGTGCTAGCACCGAAAGGCACCGCACCGGGCTGGAATTTCTGAAGTAAATTTCGGGCAGTTTCTCAGTGGTCTCACCTTTGGAAGTGCATATTTCCATGAATTTTCAACCGATTTTGATGGTTGAGCACATAAAATGACCAGAATGATGTGGCAATCACTTTTATGAAGCAATTACAATGATTACAAATGAAAGATAAAATATTTAATTCACTGCATGCAATGTCCATAGCCACTATTGTCTACTGATCGGAGTCGTTGCTGTACAGAGAATGGAACTATCTCTGTCATAAACGGACAACAAATTTTGAACAAACAAGTAAGATAAATATAAAATATAAAAATGATTTAAAATTCAACAGAATTTTACGTTCGCTCATCAGATCAGTATCGGGTATAATGGATTTCACAGTAGGTATACCGTATTACCTCTAATATAAGGTATACCTTATATTGTTTTCGTCAGATTTTTTGAGCCAAAAGTTATGCCTTATATTAGAGGGTACCTTATATTAGAGGGTACCTTCAATTATTTTCACCAGATTTTAAATAAATTTTATCAACAGTGAACAACGAAACAATTCATTTTTTCATTTTGGAATGTACGAAATAGGTGGTACAGTATCACTACAAAATGGCAGAAGTCGATGAAGAGTTATCGCAGTGCCCTTCAGCACCATTTTCATCATTTTCTGCCATGTTTGGCGACCGTTTTTATGATTTTGTGCGTTCTGGCACGCAGCCAGCTGTGCCTTATATTAGAGGTATGCCTTATATTAGAGGGTACCTTATATTTATTTCATCGCGTTCAACATAGCCAAAAGTTATACCTTATATTAGAGGGTACCTTATATTAGAGGGATGCCTTATATTGGAGGTAATACGGTATTTATTTGATGGGAGGTTGACAAAATAGGCAAAAACGGTTGGGTAAATATATCGCTGTTTTTTGAAATATGAATAAGCACATACTATGGACAAAATTGCACAGCACATGAAGCCTTGGCCGGTGCCTTTCCCGGTGCCTTTTACTTTGGCCCTGGTGCTAGCACCTTTGGCACCGGCAAAAAATGGCACCGCACCGCACCGGCACCGGTGCTTTTCTGAAAAAATGGCACCGGCACTGGCATGGCACCCCTGAAGATTGCAATGGCACCGCACCAGCACCGGTGCTGGTGCCCTTCGGTGCCCAGCACCGGGGCACCGGTGCCCCGGTGCCTTTACATCACTACATTGGACATTTTACAGGGCATTTTACACGGTCTGGGACTGGCACCTGGGGTCTTTTTGTTGGACCACATACTTGAAGTTGTGTCCGTATTGCGACTGCGGTTGGGGTGCAACGGGTGAGCAATAATTTTTTTTGCTTGGAATATAGCCAAAAAAAATTTTACCACATCATCAGGGGGAGCCCAGTTAACTTTTAGTTCTAAATTCGAATTTGATGGAGGTAGTTGGTCACCTGCGCGTGTAAATTTGTACAATCGCTCACATATTGTCGCCAACACAAAAAAAGAATACCCTATCTCCTCGAAATACCCCCGTCTCGAAATATCCCCCCCCCCTCAAACTGGCGACTATGAAATAATTACCCACCTCCTCGAAATATCCCCCCCCCCAAATTGCGTGTACTGAGGATGTACATGCCAAAACTGCGGTTTGTGATCTGGCAATGCGGAATATATGTTAAAAACAATGACTGTGTCACGTCAGAACAGGGTTTACACTATCTACATAAACACCTTCCCGGACAAGTTCACCACCCGTTTTTTTTTATTTCACTTCGGATGCAATATCTCTGACTATGGAAGTGGTACAAAGCTAATATTTGGTGGGTATATAGTCTTAACACCCCGCTACTCTGTATCAATGGGGGAAGGTGCGGCGACTCACTAGAGGTTGGGTTGCCCTATATGCAAACATTTTTTGTGGCTTTTTCAGTGTCCTAAACAAGTTCACCACCCACTTGATTGGCTTCACTATGAGGACCATATCTCCAGCTGTGAGGATTGGTAGAAAGCTGAAATTTGGGGGATGTCTTGCAAACAACCCCCTCTCACAATACACCAGTGGGTGGCTGCCAACGACCCGCTACTGCATGGGTCACCACATATAAAGTTGTTCATTTTGTTTAAACAACCCAAGTCTCCCAACCAAGTTCGCCAACCAACTGCATTATAAAAAAAATGTTGTGAGAGCATACCTGATATAAAATTGAATAAGATTTGAACCTTAGTTCTGCTCATTAAATTTTTTAAGTAGGGCAACTACCCCGTCCCATAAACAGCAGTCTGAAAATTTCACTTTAAACCAATTGTTTTGTTTCACAGTTAAAAAGTTGGTTTACAAAGGTTGGCAGGGGAAGGTCTAAGGTTCAAAGTTATGTAAACAACATAACCTCTAAAATGCCTGCATAAGGAAATTTATTTGGGGTGAATGAAAAAGTGGGAATTTTGTCAAATTTTGTTCCTGTGATGATGCGATTATGACATCATAATATTCACCCCAAATAAATTTCATTATGGAGGCATTTTAGAGGTCATGTTGTTTACGTAACTTTGAACCTTGGACCCTTCCCTAGTGCACTTTGTAAACTAACTTTTAAAGTGTGAAACAAAAAGCTGGTTTAAAGTGAAAATTTCAGTCTGCTGTTGATGGGATGGGGTGGGTGCCCTACTAAAAAAATTTTGCATGAGCAGAAGTAGGGTTCAAATCTTATTCAATTTTATATCAGGTATGTTCTTGCAACATTTTTTTATAATGCAGTTGGTTGGCAATTTTGTTTGGGATACTTGGGTAGTTTTAAAAAATTAACAACTTTATATGTGGCGACCCATGCAGTAGCGGGTCATTGGTGGCCACCCACTGGTGTATTGTGAGAGGGGGTTGTTTGCAAAACATAGCCCAAATTTCAGCTTTATACCATCCTCACAGCTGGAGATAGGACCCTTGAAGTGTGGCTAATCAAGTGGGTGGTGAACTTGTTTGGGACACCAAAAAAGCCAAAAAAAAATTGTTGTGTATAAGGCAACCCACCCTGCAGTGAGTCGCCCCACCTCCCCCCATTGAAGCAGAGTGGAGGGGTGTTACAACTTTATATATTCAAAGTTTCAGCTTTATAACACCTCTTTATAGACGGAGATATTACATCCGAAGTGAAAAAAAATTGGGTGGTGAACTTGTCCGGGAACATGTTTACTAAAATAAGTGTATAGACCCTTATACATGGTGCTTACTGTCGCATTTTTTGACGTCTGCATACGTTACAGCCAACATTTTAGTACTGGGGGTTCAAACAATTTCTGGCGAAATAATAAGCCCCCCACCCCTCGAAATACCCCCCCCTCGTTAAACCCCCCTCAAAATTCTCACACTGAAACAATCACCCCCCGGGGGGTAATTCGAGGTAATACGGTAATACTTTGAAAAAAACGGTAACCTTTCGATGCGGCGGGTTTCTCAGGCTTGTTTTTCTTGTGGAAGTTGTAGCCGGGCAGCTTTTGCCCACCTGAGAGTAGCGCTAGCAATTTATGATCGAAACTACCAATTGAGGTGTATAATTCTAAAAGTCGACAAGTCCACAAATGTGGTTTTGAGTAAATCGACTTTTAAGCTTTGGATGCAATTCATAGTTAATGATGTGTCCAATTTGGCTCTCTCATGCCTATCATTATGTTTCAAATCTTGATAATAAAGTGTCAAATTTACTATCCCTGCTCTCAATGTATATGTGAAAAATCGGGTGTCCAGTAAATCCTGTTTGGACAGTGCACTACTGTTTTGGGGAAGGAAATGGACTTGTCAACTTCTTGCATTCACAAACATGCTTTTTCCTGGCCTGGATGAATCTCCCTTGTGGGCAATTATTGGACTTGTCAACTTTTAGAAATTGGTGCCCATAGTGGACTCAACACGATTCTTGTTTTTTTTCCCCAACAAAAACGGCCTAGTAAGGTGGACTTATTGACTTATTGCTCAAATTTTTGCATTTTCCCAAAATATAAGGGCATGTGCAGGTTAAAAATTTGTGGAACATTGTGAAAAATGTGCGGGAGTAGCCCCAGATGACGTTTCCGGGCCTAACTCAAAGTTTTCATATTTTGGACTTGTTGACTTTTAGAATTACTCAATCGACCTCAATTACCGAATTTCAACGTCACAAACATACGTAGAACGATGTCTATGCCAGGGCGGGCGGTTCCGCGACGGGATTTGATAACTCCATGCTGCGGGGCACTCCCAGACCCTGTAGAAGACCGTGTCAAATGTCAAATTTCATGCAAAGTGTCGCACTTGACATGACATTTTACACTTTACACGGCGTTTTACGAGGTCCGGGCGTGGCACCGGGCGCGACTGCATTGTCATAGGCTTGTATCCCCAGACGCTGACTGCAATTTTTGTAAACTTACAATTGATTGAAACATTCTGATTGGGTGGGGGACATTGTATTTAAGGGTTCTTTACTTGGTTCCTTGTGCCAACAAAAAAAAAAGTGAGAAAGTTTCATACTTCCAGAAGAAAGTACCATATCTGCGAGAAAAGGCGGTGAAGTGTACTCACTGGTTAAGTTTACACACATGCCAATTCGCAGATAGTTTGAGCCTAATTTGAGTCTGATCCCAATTTAACTACCATATTTCCTCGAAATATCCCCCCCCCTCGAAATACCCTCCCCCCTCAAAATGGGCACTATGAATTTGTGGACCGGGAAATGAATAACAGACGTTCAAAACACTTACTGTGTTACGTTAGAACATCGTTTATATCATATACATCCTTATATAAGGCTGTAAAAACTTATAAATGGTTGTTATTGTTGCATTTTTCAGGTTTTTCTCTCAAAATTCTCACTCTGAAAAAATAAACACCCTGGGGGTATTTCGAGCAAATACGGTAGTGAGCACACTTCGCTGCTTTTTCTTGCAGATATGGAACTTTATTCCAGGATTATGTAACTTTTTCACTTCATGTTTTGGTCAGCACACGAAACCGGTGTAAACGCAGCTTTAAACCATAGGTGTTAAAACATATTTACATTTACTACGGATACTCGAGTACTGCATAAATACGTCCCCCCCAAATACCAATGCTCACTTACTCGCATACTTTTTGAACGTATGCGAGTACAGAACACACATTTCAAACAGGTTGTTTGATAGGCTTTTTCAAAACATAAAGGACACAAAGGGAGAGAAAAACTAAAAATAGGGACAAAATTTCCAAAATAGCATAAAAATAGGCAAAAACACAATAACTAGTGAATTTGATGGTGAAAAAGTTCGAAACCTAGTGATTTTGTGCGAAAATTGGGGCAAAATTTCTCAAAAATACACACTTTTACGTTTTCCGGGGACAAAAGTAATTTACTCACGTTTACCCACGAGTAAAAGTAACAAATAAATACTTTACGTTTTCTATACTCACCTGTGAGTAAAAAATAAGTACTTTATGTTTACTTTTGAAAAAGTTGAATACTTTTAACAACTCTGCTTTAAACACAATTTGCTAGTGGCTTGCTAACCTTCCGTTAGAACCAGCAGCACGAGGATGCCGACGACGAACATTTTGAACCCTGCAAACTTTTCCATGCTTGAAGATCTCGCTACAAATGACAAAATGTCACCGTACTGATGGTTTCGATGCTCAGTGTGTTTTTATAGTTATTTTAGTGAATACATCATTACTTCAAATGTGTGTGCAATCTCATTACTATTTATTACTATCGTTGTAAGTCAATTTTTGAAAGGATGTCTGCCTATAAAATTCCTTAACGATCTGGTACTAAATGTAGTTCTATTGTGCCTTATCAACACATGTTGCTCAAACACAATTCATTTTTGTGCTGATAATAATAGCAGTAATGTTATTGGATCTGTTTTCAAAAGGTGGATTCGTAAAATGAAGATTTACCTAATAACCTACTGTGCAAGCTGCCGTATTTACCGTATTTCCTCGAAATAGCACCCCCCCCCCCTCGAAATACCCCACCTCAAAATGGGCACTATGAATTTGTGGTCTGGGAAATGCATAACAGACGTTCAAAACACTTACTGTGTTACCTTAGAACATCGTTTATACCATATACATCCTTGTATAAAGCTGTAAAAAATTATAAATGGTTGTTATTGTTGCATTTTTCAGGTTTTTCTCTCAAAATTCTCACTCTGAAAAAATAAACCCCCTGGGAGTATTTCAAGTAAATACGATATCTCACAGAAAAAATGGGTGTGTGATGCGTTGTGAAGTGTCTTCATGTCAACACTTCCCAACGCTGTGAAGCGCTGGTTGACACTTGAAGGCACTTCACGAAACGTGCAAAGTATGCTGTAATAGTTTGTGAAGTGCACTTCATGAACTGCGGTCACCGTGATAATAGGTGAAGTGTGTGGAAGACACTTCATGAACAATTTCGAAAAACTTCGTGATGTGTGGTGATGTGTGTGGAAGTGTCTTCACAGAGGCCGCTTCACGCACATCCAGCCCGCTTCCACACACTTCACGAACTTATTTTTTGCTGTGTCTGCGATTACAGCTCAAACTACTGTATTTCTTTGATTTGCTTGACGTGCTCACATTGTTCACATAACATTGGCTCGTAGCTTGTAACTTGGCATCTGAAATATACATTGGTGTGTTCAAATTATAGCATTTTGAGAAAATAACACCGGCACCCTGGGGCTGGAGGTTCGGAAGTATTCATCGGGTATTTTCAGCAGCCATTCTATTCTAGAGACAACAGCCATTCTATTGTTTCGTGGGAGAAATACTGTCAAAAGCTACCATTCTATTGGAGGTGCCCTTCTATTGGATTTGTGGTATGCTGTACTATTAGAAGAAATCTGGTAATTGTACAGAAAATATGGACCAATTGTGTGTCCTAAACCGGCCTACAAATAAAAATTAATGTCCAGCAATAAGTGTGAATGGAATAATGCCCAGGGATGAAGCTGACAAAGAAAAGTGCATGTTTCTTGAATGGTCCCCGCAAAATTACTCATTAAAATTGTTAAGGCACAAAGGCACATCTGTCAGGTGCCATCAAGACAGTAATAATGGACTGCAATACAGACACTGGGACAAAAGAGCAGTCTGTGAAGGGAGCATATAAAAGACATCAAAATCACATCACTTGCATTCTCCTCAGAAATTAGAACCGAGAAGAGACCATGGAATTGACGAAATGGATCGTGCTCTTTCTGATCGCAAGTGTCGTATCCTCACAAGGTGAGCTGCACAGTGCATTGGAGCATTTCCCCCGACAGCGATTCACAGGTAACACAGACATCCCTGCTGCAGGTGAGGAGGCATCCGCACAGCAAGGTGGCCCCGGCGAAGCGGCCCAGATTGGCAAGCTGCCAGCCAAAAACGGCACAGATGTGGCTGCAGATGCTCAAACTCGCTCAGTCGCCGCAGCGCCGGAAAAAGAGCAATCCTCATCCAGCATAAAGTATAAAAAGTCGAAAGCATCCGGAACAGGCCCTGGTCCAAACAGAGGTAATGCGAGTTTGCTAAACTTCAGAAAGAAGTAAAGTAAAATGCGAATGAGACTACAAACTTAAGTGCAGAGTTGTTAAAAGTGCTTAAAATTAAAGTTAAAGTTGATTTTTAAGTGTTTTTTTCCAGAGGTGAAATAAAAATTCTAAAATTCTGAAAAAAATGAAAATTCTAAAATGTTTTTGAATTTTTGAATCTTTTTTTGCCAGCTATTTACATAGGCCCCAGCCAGGGACCGGTCCCCACAAAAAATACAAATTTTCAAAAGTCAATAATTGGTGTGTATGGGTCGTTTGCATGTTAGTTAGGTTAATTAACACCAAATTAGCATGCACAAAATTTCTGCAAGTCAGTTACACATGCCGATGCCATTTGGGGGGTGTATAAATTTAGTTCAATTTGTCTCAAATTTGGCATGCATGTACTCCTTCATTTAGTGAGTTTGCATAGCAAATTTTAGCTCAGAGCAGTTAGTAAGTCCTATTTTATTTACACTTTGCTTTTCATTGATCACTATATTTCTGTATAGTGATCGAAATCACACTGGGGACCAGTCCCCAGTGGCAATAGAAATGGCCCCGACTAGGGCCAAATGTGAGAAAAAAATTTTTGTCAGTAAACAAAGAATTTTGGTCGCCGACCGGGGCCAAATGTGTCAGATGTTCGTCAGTCAGTCAGTGTGTCAGTCGGGGACCAAAATCCTTTGTTTACTGAAAAAAAAATTTCTCATTGGGGACATTTGACCCCAGTTGAGGACATTTCTGTTGCCGCCATGGACCGGTCCCCAGGGGGATTTCATTCACTATACAAAAATACAGTGATTGACAAAAAGCTAAGTGTAAATAAAATACGACTCACCAACTGCCCTAAGCTAAAATTTGGAATGCGAACTGACTAAACGAAGGAGTACACACATGCCAAATTTGAGACAAATCAAACTAAAGTTATACACCCCTACCCAATGAATATCCATCAGCGTATGTTACCACATTGCAGAAATTTTGTGCATGCTAATTTGGTGTTAATTAACCTAATTAACATGTAAACAACCCAAACACACCAATTATTAACTTTTGAAAATTTTTGTTTTTTACTGGGGACCGGTCCCCTAGCGGGATGTAAATCGCCTTTTTGCCATTGTTATTCATAATGGCACCTGGCACCTCGGGCATGGCCTAAAATGGCAGCGCACTTCGGAAGGGTATGGCAGATTTCAAAAAATGAATTCAATTGCTCGTTCATTTTGGCATTCGATAGACTACACGTCATAGCATATCAACGATTTCAAAAACGAGTCAACCATTTTCTTTTATTTTCACCTGAATCACCTGAAAAATTCACTTCAATCACCCTGAAAAAGAATGTAAATTATGTTTGATCATTAAAATATATTTGATGGTACGTTTTTTTACAAAATAGACTAAAAAACTATTAAAAAATTATTGCTGCTTTTTAATCTGAATATGCACATACTGTGGATGAAATGTTACACTCCTATGAAGACTTGGCCAGTGTCTTTCCCGGTGCACTTCACTTTGGCCCTGGTGCTAGCACCTTTGGCACCGGCAAAAAAGTGGCACCGCACCGCACCGACACCGGTGCTATTCCTAAAGAATGGCACCGGCACCGGCGGGCACCTGGAAATGAGGCGTCTAATTCTAAAAGTCGACAAGTCCACAAAATGCGATTTCGAGTAAATCGCATTTTACGTTTCAAACCCCATTCCAGGCCAATGGTGCGTGTCCAATTTGTCCCTTTCATGCTTTCCATTAAGTTCCATATGTTGACAATAAAGTGTCAAATTTTCAGCCCCTAATCTCAACGATTATGTGAAGAACTTGGGTGTCCATAAAATTCCATTCGGTCAGAGCAAAACTGTTTTTGGGAGGGAAATGGCCTTCTTGCACTAGAGAACATTTGTGTTCCCGCCCGCGCTGCGCCTCGCTTATGGGAAATTTATGCACTTGTCGACTTTTAGAAACCGGTGCCCACAGTGGACTTATCACATTTGTTGCGTTTTTCTCCCATCAAAAAGGGTGCGTAGGATGGACTTGTCGACCTTTAGCCCAAAACTAAGTGGAATTGTCGACTTCTTGCCCAAATCTAAGTGGACTTGTCGACTTCTTGCCCAAAACTAAGTGGACTTGTCGACTTGTTGCACAAATCGAAGTGGACTTGTGGACTTGTTGCCCCAATCTAAGTGGACTTGTGGACTTGTTGCCCAAATCTAAGTGGACTTGTGGACTTGTTGGCCAAATCTAAGTGGACTTGTCGACTTCTTGCCCAAATCTAAGTGGACTTGTCGACTTGTTGCCCAAATCTAAGTGGACTTGTGGACTTGTTGCCCAAATCTAAGTGGACTTGTGGACTTGTTGCCCAAATCTAAGTGGACTTGTGGACTTGTTGGCCAAATCTAAGTGGACTTGTGGACTTGTTGCCCAAATCTAAGTGGACTTGTCGACTTGTTGCCCAAATCTAAGTGGACTTGTGGACTTGTTGCCCAAATCTAAGTGGACTTGTCGACTTCTTGCCCAAATCTAAGTGGACTTGTCGACTTGTTGCCCAAATCTAAGTGGACTTGTGGACTTGTTGCCCAAATCTAAGTGGACTTGTCGACTTCTTGCCCAAATCTAAGTGGACTTGTGGACTTGTTGCCCAAATCTAAGTGGACTTGTCGACTTCTTGCCCAAATCTAAGTGGACTTGTCGACTTGTTGCCCAAATCTAAGTGGACTTGTGGACTTGTTGCCCAAATCTAAGTGGACTTGTCGACTTCTTGCCCCAATCTAAGTGGACTTGTGGACTTGTTGCCCAAATCTAAGTGGACTTGTGGACTCGTTGCCACTGTTTTTGCATTTTCGCCCAAAAATGTCGAATAGGCACTATGCCACCTGGGCACACGAGGTCAAAAACGATGAAAGAAGTGCGTAAGTAGTGGACCTCAGTGGAAATGTGCACATGCTGGAGCAGTGGACTTAAAGAATGGGCGCCTCAAATAGATTCTTGCAGGCGAGCCCGACTACGAAGGCGAGCATCATCGGGTGAAGAGGAGCCGGCCGAGGCCCAATCAACAAAAGGAGGAGGTGCCGTTCGGAAGGGCTGGGATCAAGCAGTGGAGACGCAAGTCGCATGATGCAATCAGGGGGCTGCGCAGAGGAAAGCAAGATGCCAGGCGTGAGGCGAGGAAGAAGAAGACGGAGTGCAGGCGAAAGTTCAGCAGGAGGAACAATTATGGAAAAGATGAAGAGCCGAAACAAAAGCCACCACGCCGTGGCTGATTAAGTGAAAATGACGGTTGAACAATTGTGTCCCACTGTTCCTGCTTTAAATTGATCTAAATATTTCATTTTCAACATGTGCAACATACAAGGCATACAATATATGAACTTCTGAAAGTGCTCCAATGAACTTGCTTAAAACTAAAGCTTCACTATGTACACTGATTTTTATAACATAGTTGCGAAAGCATACTTACATTGAACCAAAATATCCAGCTATTTCATGCATTTACTTACACCAGTTTAGACTGGGGATGTACCGGCCGTAAAGTAAACCCGGCCGTAAGGCCGGAATTAGAGCTCAGCGTCGATTCGACGTGAAATGATGAGTGTTATCAGCCACAACTAGAGCGAATTGAAAAATTCAATTTTTATCATTTCACGTCATCATCATTTCACGTCACAGTGTCAGGGAACAACTTGACATTTCACGTCAGACTATTGCAAGCAGCAGTCTGACGTGAAATGTCAAGTTGTTCCCTGACACTGTGACGTGAAATGATGACGACGTGAAATGATAAAAATTGAATTTTTCAATTCGCTCTAGTTGTGGCTGATTACACTCAGTATTGGGCACGATTAAGGTATTGATTCATATATTATCCTTAGAAAATTGTAGACCCGTAGCATGAGCCACACTCGTGTAATTAATTTCACGACGACATTTCACGTCATCATTTCACGTCGAATCGACGCTGAGCTCTAATTCCCGCTTAAAGTACAGGGTGCTAGGGCCGGGCATCATTACGGCAGAGTTGTTCAAAGTACTGAACTTTTTTCAAAGTAAACGTACCGTATTACATCGAAATACCCCCAGGGGGTTTATTATTTCGCCAGCAAAATTTGAGGGGGGGAAAATTCGAGGGGGGGGGGGGGGTTATTCGAGGGGGGTCTATTATTTCGCCAGAAATTTTCGGAAATTCCCCATACGCAGACGTAGAAAAATCGAACAATCACATAGATTTATATGTGTTTAAAAGCATATATTACTGTATATACACAAAACCCTTCCCTAACGTCACTTAATCATCACTTTTCACGTGTGTTCTGCATAGTACAGATCACAAACTGCGGTATTTGTTATGTACGTTCACGTTACACTCAATTTTAGGGGGGTATTTCGAGGGGGGGGTTATTATTTCCTCAGCCGAAATTTAGGGGGGTATTTCGAGGGGGGGTGTTAATTTAATTCAAGGAGGGGGGATAATTTGAGGTAATATGGTAAATGTAAAGTATGTTATTTTTAGTCACACCTGAGTACAGAAAATGTAATGTAAAAATTTTCTACGTGTAAAAGGTGAGTAAATGTAAATATCTGTAAATACTCAGGGATAGCGTAAAATTAAGGAATTAATCGATTTTGTACCTAGGAAAACGTAAAAATGAGTATGGGTGAAAGCGAGAGTCGTCGCTATCCCTACCCACCGCGAATTCTATAATTTCCGCTGTTATTTTACGCTATTTTTTCAACTGTTTATATTTGTGTGAGTGATTTTTTGATTTTTATGCACTCAAAAAATGTTCTCAAATACATTTTCTGTACTCACGTTCTTTCAAAAAGTACGCGAGTAAGTGAGTACATGTATTTTTTCGGGAGAAAACGTAAGCATATTTACGCAACACTCAAGTACCGTATTTCCTCGAAATACCCCCCGGGGGCTGATTGTTTCATAGTGGTCCCGAGAGGGGGGGGTTAAACGAGGGGGGGGGAGTATTTCGAGGGGGGGGGGTATTTTTTCGCCAGAAATTTTTCTAAATCCTAGCATAAAATCGTCGTTTGTGATGTACACTGGGGTAGAAAAATGCATCAATAACTGACACGTATAGACTCCTGTAGACTAATAGTAGTACGTAGATGGTATAAACACTGTTCTAACGTGATTCCGACATTGTTTTAACGTGTGTTCTGCAGTACACAGAACACAAACTACAGTTATTGTCATGTACGTTCCCTTTACACTCAATTTGGGGGGGGGGGTATTTCGAGGGGGGGGGTGATTGTTTCATAGTGGTCTCGAGAGGGGGGGGCGGTATTTCGAGGGGGGGGGGGTATTTCAAGGAAATACGGTACCTATGTTATTATTATATTACCCCCTGGGGGATTATTATTTCATCAGACATTTTTGAGGGGGGAACTATGCAAGGGGGGAATTATTCACGAGGGGGAATTATTATTTCATCAAAATTTGCAAGCCTGTTTCTATCAACTCATTTCATGAAATATGGTTTATAAACACAATAACGTGTCATTTTTAATAAAATTAGGTACAACATATTTATCAAATCTTTAAAGGGGGGGTTATTCAACGGGGGGGGGGGAATTATTATTTCCTGACTCATCTTACAGGGGGGGATTATTCGAGGGGGGAATTATTCAAGGGGGGAACTATTCAAGCAAATACGGTATGTATAATGCATTGACAAAAATTTAATGACAGTAATTAGAACATGGATGAACCGGCAACAAAATGAAATCAACATTATTATGCTAATTAGTTATTCGTCTGTCGGGAAAGTTCGTGCCGTTTCAGGATCGTCTCCCATTGGATCGTCCTGGACGATCAGTGGGCATTCAGCCGGCATATATAAGCTGGAATTTATCCAAGCATAAATTTTTACCACAAAATTGATTACGTAAAAGTCGATGCAGTGTTGATTTATCTCTCAATAATGTGCAAAACTCAACGTGCACGATCCAGCGTTTCCGTGGTTTTCGATTTTTCGATGAAATTTCAATGTAAAATCGGCTGGAAACATAAAGTCGGAGATATGTATTATCATCCACTTTTATGTAATCAATTTCGCGGTAAACTTTTATTTTAGAATTTTACGTTGAGCGGTAATTCCACCTTATATACACCGACTCAAAACTCTCAATCCCCGACCATCCAAGGGAAGACGGAACGAACTTTCCCGACAGCCCAATATTCTTATTACGAGTTTTTGCTACACTAATTTTACTCCATGTGACATGGGGAATAATTCAAACACATTTTAATTGAACAAGGTAAAATGAAACACTACATAAAAATTACAAAATCCTCCCATACCTGTTCAACATATCAATGAGCAAAATTACTATGTAATGATGCACAATTGAATAATCACACAATTAATTAATGGAATAAAATGTACAAATGGGCAAAATACAATCAAATGAAAAATTACAAAATAACACAGGTAGAAATAATTTGCCATATTTTGCCATAATGAGGACACCACTAACTTGAATAAATCAACTGGTATTTATTTCTGCTAATTAAACTTATAATTACCACATGTCTAAATGTCGAAATTTTACATGTCTAAGTAGTGATGGAATGGCGCCCTTTAATGACGCCAAAAGGCGCCAGCCAGCGCCATGGCGGATTTGGCGCTTGGCGCCCTTTTTCTGTGGCGCCATCTGGCGCCTAACACCATTATTTCGAATGGCGCCATGGCGCCCTTAGCGCTTGGCGCCATTTTTGCTGGCGCCAATTTAACGCCTGGCGTCATTGTTTTCGATGGCGCCGGAAATGGCTCTAAGATCAAGATGCCGGGATGAATTGTCATATTTGGCCATATTCAACTGCTTTTTCTGATGAATGAAGTCATTAAGTTTATATTTCACACATTCAGCCTTGTAATTTTTTGCCAGCATTGCAAGTTTGGGTTTACGTTGATTGTTTTATGTCACATAAACTGCAACCTTCATATACTCGACCAACTTAATACTCTGCATTCGCACTGATTTAAGTCTCAGGTTGTAAGTGTGCCAATGTTTATTAAAGTGTGCAATCTGTCTAAAGCCGGAATTAGACCTCAGCGTCGATTTGACGTAAAATGACGATGTGAAATTATGTTGTAACTTTGAATACATGAGAACGGACAAAAATACGGTTGTCGGAATATGCACTCTAAGATAGTAATGCTAAGTGAGCTGTAACTTACAAGTGATCTCTTTCCTTTAACCTACCTATTTAAATGGCTTTATCGGACCACATGGGTACACTGTGATTAAACAGAGTACAATAAACTTTCAAAATCTAAGCCTTGAGCATTACATGGTGGACCTGGTGGGCAACGCTCACACAGCCAGCCCACCCCAGTACTCGGGAAGCACTCCAGTGTACTGCCAGCCCACTTCAGGGTATTGGCGACTATGTCGCACTTCCATAAGTGTGACTGACGACTCCAATGGAGCACATCGACAATCAGTCTGTGCTAGGGTGTCAACTTTCCGTTTTCCGTTTCCGCTTTCCGCAGGCAAATTTTTTTCCGTTTCGGTTTCCGTTTTCCGGCTGCTAATTTTTTTTTCCGTTTCCGTTTCCGTTTTTCCGGCTCATTTTCCATTTTCCAGCTAAAATTTCAGTTTTTCCGCCTTTTTTTCCGTTTTCCGGCTCAACTGTCTGTTTTTCCATCTTTATTCCATTTTCTGACTCAATTCTCTGTTTTCTGTTTCAGCCAAACTGGTAAACATGCATGCAGGTTCTCAATTATGTGAATTGTTTCTATTTCTAGCAAGATTTCTGCAAATTTTTTGATTTCTGGATAAATTTCTGCAATTTTTTTCCGTTTCCAGAGAAATTTCAGCAAATTTTTTCCGTTTCCGGCATATTTTCAGCAAATTTTTCCGTTTCCGTTTCCGTTTTCCGGCCTTTCATTTTTCCGTTTTCCGGCAGGTGAAAATTTTTTTCCGTTTCCGTTTCCGTTTTCCGGCAAGTGTAAAATTTTTTCCGTTTCCGTTTCCGTTTTCCGCCAAAAAGTTTTTGTTGACACCCTAGTCTGTGCCCACTGATAGCACTGATGGCACTAACGATGTAGTTGCAAGGGCCAAGCCCCAAATGTGGACACATACAGTGGGAATGAGATCCAGAACGGGGCTGGGCAAAACGCCTATAATGGCATGGGCGCCGGAAATGGCGCAGGCACCCAGCACAGGGCTGGGCAAAAAACCTACAATGGCGTGGGCACCGGGAATGGCACCGGCATCCAGCACGGGGCTGGGCAAAACGCCTACAATGGCGTGGGCACCAGAAATGATGTGGGCATCAAGCATGGGGCTGGGCAAAACACCTACAATGGTGTGGGTGCTGGAAATGGCACCGGCAATCACGATGCCAGAGAAAATGGAAATTATATTGAGTGAAGGGGCTCAATAAATATTGTTTGGCCCACCAGGGAACCCACACAAAATACTCGCAATAGAAACCCAAACATAGGACAGGGACAAAATCACATCGAGTTTTATAATCAAATGAACGGAGCTTTGGACACACGCAGGAATCCACCAATTTTAAATTTTACGGATCAGGAAAGCACCGCTCATTCCATTCACTCAGATGGAAGCATGTTTTTAAATGGAACACCAAATGAACAAGAAGAGATAGAAAGGTCACCTACCGAATTACCTGATTATGATCAATTGTTCCACAATTTTGAGGTCATGTTAGACAGGAAATTGTTGCAAAACTTCACGCAAATTGAATCCCAACAAGCACAAAACAACCTCGACCTAGCCCAGAACATTTCAGCATCAGTATGGTGGCCAACAAAATGTCATCAAAATCATGTTATTGGAACAGAGCTGAATGAAAAACTGTTGCCAATGTATAATGAGTATTATACATTGAAGGATATATTGGAACTCATCGAAAAACAATTAAAAGAAAGCACAGTGCATCCAGCTGACAAACTTGCCCCTAGAACAAACGATGACACTACTCTGTGAGAAATGGATGACATTTCATTAACGTTTGCATCCACTCTGGCCATGCTGGATCTGGGATTAACCACAACCTTGCAACTTTTGTTGGCACAAATCGGGATATTCGAGGGTGGCATAGGGGACAGTTTCAGGGATTGGAAGAATTCAATTACCTGCCATTTAACAGTTTTCCCAGTCAAACATTGGTCTGCCATATGGACTCTAATTTTTCAGACCAAACTAAAAAAGTCTGCTAAAGACCTTTTCAAAACATTTTCCCCAGCAGACCAGAGATCAGATTACAAATTTATTCTGACTGAACTAGAACAACTCTATCATCTGTTTGACAAAAGACTGAACATGGCGGAATGGCAAAAATTGTCCCAACGGGAAAAGGAATTCATGAATACACTTTCATGACAGAATTCACTCAACAGGCCCTAGATATGCCTGAGGAATTGCAGCAACAAGTGGCAAAAGCAGTGTACGTTTCAACTCAAGACGGTGATGGCAGTTCAACTGACGGTAAGCCTTCATGGTCACCCTCTGGAACAAAAAGAATCAGAAAAACCCCCTCATTACGGATGACTCCAGGACAGAACACAACTACACCGACAAAACCACAATGGCTACCACAATGACATGTGAATTGGGACAAACTGAAGAAAAAGATGACTCAGAGATGTAAATCAGAAAGAAATGTCTGCATCCACTCTGGCCCAGGCTGGCCGCGAGTTTTCCGCGCGTGAAAAACACCGTGCTCGAATGAGCGCGCGAAAACGATTTTGGTTCCGCGCGTAGAGTATATTCCTATGCGCGCGCATTAGTTTCACAGGAAAACGAGCACGGAGCTACGCGTCAACGCGCGCGTGTATACAGAGGTCAAATGATGCAGCGCGCGGAAAATGTGTTTTCTTTCAGGGTAGCAAACACTCTGCGCGCTCGCCAAAACGTTTCCGCGCAAAGATAAAAAAATTTCCGTGTTTGTGTGCTCACCAAATATGCTGTGGTTGGAATGCGGAATGCTTTGCGGCTGGCGTGGTCAATTAAAGTGTTATGGCATCATGCGATTTGGCACCGCAATTATCTAATTAATTGCCAACTGCCACAAGAATAACTTAATTGTTGTCTCTATTACATGATTATGGGGGGTGGTAATTATCTTATTATATTACTTGTAATTGCACGTGAATTGCTCAGAAACGCAAACTGTTATCCCACTAACATATTTACACTTTAATGATGCAATTCCCCCCCCCCCCCACCACATGCTAGTTGACATCGCAAATTCGTGTCAACTGTATCAGTTAGAACGTCAACATAATGCTCTATCACATACAGGGTTGGTTTAATAAGTCATTAATAAAATAAAATGACACATTTTACAAAAATTTTACAAAAATTTTACAAAAAATCAGAAACATGCATGCAAAGCCAGAAAAATGTTATAATTAGACCTATACATGAAAAACCTGTGACCAATTTTTCCCTTTCTTTTCAAAAGTTGCATGCAGTATGTATTGTTAGCTAGCTGCAAGTGTAAAGTTACAATTATTGATAAGAATGGTTTGCATTTTCAGTAGAAGGACTACTGGAGTGTGCTTGGCACATTTGTAGAATGTCATGCAAAGTGTCAATTGTCATGACAAATGTAAAGTAAAGTATCAATTGTCATGCAAAATGTCAAGTGTCATGACAAATGTCATGCAAAGTGTAAATTGTGTATCGAAATCTTGTGTTTTTGTATCCATAGTATGTTTTATATCCAAATCTTATGTTTTTGTATCCAAATGTTCACATAAGATTTGGAGTCAACAACAACATAATTTGGATACAAAACATAAGATTTTGCAATAAAACATGAGATTTGAACACAATTTGCTTGACAATTGATACTTTAATTTTTACATGTCATGACAATTTACACTTTACTTTACATTTGTCATGGCAATTGACACTTTGCATGACATTTTACATGACATTTGACACTTTACAATGCTTGGAACTGCCCCCAGATCCATGAAAAAAACAGGTAGAGACTCAAGCAATGAGACAAAATTTTACAAAAACTATGAATTTTTATACAATTTTACAAAACTATGAATTTTTATACAATTTTACAAAAATTTGAATTTTTATACAATTTTTATTTTTAAATTTTCCATTTTATGTTATTTTATTTTATTCTTGAATATTCCATTTTATTTTTATTTTTTTCTGAGATTTTGCCAACCCTGATCACATATACTCGGCGGACATCACACTTGGCATGGCTTTTTGCCCTTTTTGCTTTTGCATTTCCAAAGATATTAGTTCAAGTCGTAGTTGTTAAACCGTATTTACATTACTCGATAAATACGTATACTCGTTTACGTTTCCTCTGAAAAAGTTTCCTGTACTCACTGTTACGTATAATTTTTGTTAGTACGCTCGGCGGACATCACACTTAGTATGAAAGCCTACCAAAACCCATCTGAATAACGAACCAAAAATTATACAGTTTTTTCATCACAATATTTTGTTTTTACTATGGAAGCATTTAATTACAAAATTTATCACAACTTTTTATCCATCAAATTATGGTAGGACTCTGTGCAAAGTATGCGCTCCACCCGGTATAGGCGATTTTATTCAACAGGCTATTTGCAACAGAACATAATCCATTTGACACTACGGTCCTGTCTGTTTGAATTACAGGGTGGCCCTGTGACTGTATGAATTTTCATAGACTTCCGATTTCTAAAATGGACTAAAAAGTGGATACCTATGTTGACAAAATTGTTGCATATAAGTCTTTATATTTCTCAGATGTAGTCTTCCAAAAGTAATTTCATGGATGAATTTTTTACACAAAAATAGTATTGTGATCTCGAGTAAACACACAGTATTTATTTTGAAGAAAAATGCATTTTTGGGCCACCAAGTGCACAAAACAGAGTGATTTATCTCATTTTTGAAAATGTGAAAATGTATGTTTTAAGTGGGCCAACTGGTAATGGTAGGATGGCTTTGGGGTGGCTATCAAAAATGTCATTGTACAAGATGGCCCACATATCTTTCAAATTCATGTTTTTTTTGTAAAAATATATTTATATTTTTGATAGACCCAGTAAAATGCCAGAGGTAACTTTTATGTTTAACAGAGAAAAAATATTTTACTCACATTATTCAGAAGTAAAAGTAAATCATTTTCACATAACAATTTCTGTACTAAGGGGTAGGTAAAAAATACTTTACGTTTACATAAAATTTGTAAAAAGTTCAGTACTTTTAACAACTCTGTTTACATTGAAGCATAGGAGCATGCAATACCGCTCTTACCAGGCTGCACACTGCCTAAGCAATATTTATTTTCCTTAAATTGAGTGTTGTTGGTTCAACAATGCAACACTGCAATTCAAATATTTGGCCACCATGCATGCAGTAGCGGGCCCCTCAAAGTGAAGTCAGTTTTGGGCTTAGTTTTTGAAGGGAGATTATGTAAAAAATCTATATTTATTTATTTATACAGGGTGACCCACGTCAGATGCACGGTTTCAACTTGAACCCAATGTCAATTTGCACAATACTGGACATTGGCCAAGTTTTTCTCACAACTGATTTACAAGAAACTGCTACATTTTTTTCATTAGCACTGCATAATTGTACCAGTTTGCAGCAAAATTATTAATAATTTAATCATTTGCAAGTGTTTTTTCTCACTTCTGATGACTGTTTGATCACATTCCCCCAATTTGCAATTTTATTATTTTCATTCCATAAGAAGGGGAAAAAGTTTCCAGGTAGAATTTCGTTGTAATTACCACCGCTATATTTGCAACAACAACAAATCAATCTGACTCAAATTAATCTGACCTGATGACATTAAAATTAAAACGCGACATCAAAAAAATCTGTGAAAATTTTTTGTGACATTTGCATTATTTTCTGTGCGCGCGGAAAAATTGCAGTTTCCGCGCGTTTGACCCTGTTGACCAAAACCCAGTGATTTTTCTGTGCGCGGAAATTCTTTTTTTTCCGCGCGCAGCCAATCATATGAATTATTTACGCGAGCGCACAGACACATAAAGGTCGCGTGCTACGCGCTCGCAGCCAATTTTTTGCGCGCAGTTGCATTTCCGAATGTGCGTGTGTGCTCGTCAGATGACCTCTGGTCAAAATTTACGCGCTTGTGTGCTCGTTTGGCAACTTTTTACGTGCTTGTGCGCGGAAACCTACGCGCGGAACCCTCGCGGCCAGCCTGCTCTGGCCATGCTGGATCCAGGATTAACCACAACCTTGCAACTTTTGTTGGCACAAATCGGGATATTCGAGGGTGGCATAGGGGACAGTTTCAGGGATTGGAAAAATTCAATTACCTGCCATCTAACGATTTTCCACACAAAGTCAAACATTGGTCCGCCATATGGACTCTAATTTTTCAGACCAAACTAAAACAGTGTGCTAAAGACATGTTCAAAACATTTTCCCCAGCAGACCAGAGATCAGATTACAAATTTATTCTGACTGAACTAGAACAACCCTATCATCCGTTTGACAAAAGACTGAACATTGCGGAATGGCAAAAATTGTCTCAACGGGAAAAGGAACCGCTGTTCAATATTGCACACGTTTTATTAGCCAAATTGCCAAATGAAATCATGCACAACATGCTGATCAGTAGTTGAAAATTATTTGTGGCAAATCAATTGCTACAAAATTTAACTCAGGGAAAATATAATGCTAATTTCATTTTCACATTGAAACAAAAATTGTACACTAAAGAATACACAGAGCCAAGGGAGATTGCGTTACAATTGGACTTGTACATTAGGTCCATGGAAGACGCTGGCATTTTAGGGACAACTGAAGAAAGTTCATCCAGGTCAAGATAAGGCAATCACGCACTGAAAACCTAGTGGCGATTCCAGGGTAACATATTTTCGATAGTTTCATATACATGGTCCGGCTGAAAAGTCCCCAGGCAGTGCTCGCCATTCGCGCTAGGGGTAAGCTACGGTCATAAAATTTTGACAGGTTAAGATATCAGTTGTTATGAGTTTTCACCCAAAATTTCACCTCTCTAGCTCCACCCACTGAGGAACTGTGGGGGTTACAATTTCAGTCATTTTGTACTGATGTACAAATGGTGCTCTAGCTCAATGCTGCTATAAGTTGTGATCATGAAACTTTGGCTAGTGTAGGCCACCAGTGCTGGCAATGTGCTGATAGTATTCAACACTTTCATACACATTATTGCTTGCACAATTAATATGCAGATCAGGGTGAAACGTGGGAACTGTGATGGATGTTTTTGGTGATCATCTGAGATCATGTTGTATTGCAGTGATTTTAATGTTGTTTTGTAATGTGCTTTAAATGAATTTTGTGAATAAAATTTCCCTATGTTTGATTACTAATGTGTAGTGGACACATTACATGTGTTCAACAGTAGTGAGTAGACTCCAAGGGGGCTATTTTGAGAAGGAGGGGCAGAATGATGAATTTGGAAGTGAGAGTAGTGACAGTAATGGCAATATGGACTAGGCTTATGATATCATAGCTAATGTTGGTTAGTGCTGGTACATTGCCAACACAGGTAGCTTACACTAGGCAAAGTTTCGAGATCACAACTTAAATCAGCATTGAGCTAGAGCACCATTTGTACATCAGTACAAAATGACCGAAATTGCAACCTCCACAGTTCCGCAGTGGGCGAAGCTAGAGGGGTGAAATTTTGGGTGAAAACTCAAAACACCTGTTATCTTAACGTGTCAAAATTTTATGACTGTAGCTGAACCCTCGCGCGAATGGCGAGCACTGCCCGGGGACTTTTCAGCCGGACCATGTATATATTGTCATTTTTCTGATGATTCATATCGAACAGGTTGTTTGATTGGTTTGTGGGCTGGATCTGTTTTTATGTAATGCTTTACGAGTGATGTGCATCCTACATCAAATTCACCACAGCTGAAAATGTCATGTGAATTTTTGATCAAATCCCAAAATTTTTCTTGCTGTTTACTGGATAAATGTATTTGATCAGTCAATGGCAAATTATCCTTTATGTATTTAAACCGGATTTCTGGTTCTGTTGGAAATTGGTTGATAGGTGGAGACCAATTTGGTGGGGTTGGCCATGCTGTCGCGTGTGCACAGTGCAAAACATTCCTAAATTTGTAGATGTTTTTATCTGGGCAGAATTTTCCAATTTCCGATTTTTACATAGTTTAATTGTGGTATTCCCTTCATTGTAGATAAATAATGGTATTTTCTTGATTATGTTTTTATCTATATGCAAATCGTGAGTTTCTCAAGATGGAAATTTTTCAGACAAATTTACACAAAATATTCCACCAGGATTAGTCTTTTTAGAGAGATGGCAAAAAACTGTTTGATGTGCATGGGCTGGCAAGTTTTATGATTTTGACAAGAATATTGCATGACAATTTGTTTGATTTCCATGTGTCATGTAGTCAGACCAGTCTTCTGGGGAAGGTTGAGCTTGGCACCATTTTACTGCACTTATATCTGTGTTTGTAAAAATCATTTTATTTTAAGATTGAGTGGAGTGGTTATTTACATGTTTCTTATAGAAGTTTCTGATGACTTTGTGTAGCCCCAGTTGTGGAATTAGATCGTTTCCAATTAGAACCTTATCAGTTGCTTGTGGAGACATGTTGACTAAAAAAGTTCCAACAGCATGAACTAATTTTTTCTTGATTCTATCAACATATGGAATGGGTTATTTTGCCTCTCTGATCATACCCAGTGTCACTGATGCCACTTGTCCCAGTCTGAATGAAGAGCATTTTGAAGTCATTTTTGGAAATAGTTCTCGTATGTCATTTAATAATTTATATGGGATAATCGATTTGACAGCACCTGGATCTTATACCACGGTTAACAATTTCCCAAAGATATACATTGGGAATTGTATAAGGGATGCAATTTTTGATTTTAGATGTCCTAAATTTTGAGCTGTGTATTTCTCGTTTAGTGTATCTTTTGATGAGACAAATTACATTTCATTATTGACCAGTAGAGAATCACAGAGAGAATCACAGGTAATTTCACAATCGGGATCATTTCTTTCTGATTTACATCTCTGAGTCATCTTTTTCTTCAGTTTGTCCCAATTCACATGTCATTGTGGTAGCCATTGTGGTTTTGTCGGTGTAGTTGTGTTCTGTCCTGGAGTCATCCGTAATGAGGGGGTTTTTCTGATTCTTTTTGTTCCAGAGGGTGACCATGAAGGCTTACCGTCAGTTGAACTGCCATCAGCGTCTTGAGTTGAAACGTACACTGCTTTTGCCACTTGTTGCTGCAATTCCTCAGGCATATCTAGGGCCTGTTGAGTGAATTCTGTCATGAAAGTGTATTCATGAATTCCTTTTCCCGTTGGGACAATTTTTGCCATTCCGCCATGTTCAGTCTTTTGTCAAACAGATGATAGAGTTGTTCTAGTTCAGTCAGAATAAATTTGTAATCTGATCTCTGGTCTGCTGGGGAAAATGTTTTGAAAAGGTCTTTAGCAGACTTTTTTAGTTTGGTCTGAAAAATTAGAGTCCATATGGCAGACCAATGTTTGACTGGGAAAACTGTTAAATGGCAGGTAATTGAATTCTTCCAATCCCTGAAACTGTCCCCTATGCCACCCTCGAATATCCCGATTTGTGCCAACAAAAGTTGCAAGGTTGTGGTTAATCCCAGATCCAGCATGGCCAGAGTGGATGCAAACGTTAATGAAATGTCATCCATTTCTCACAGAGTAGTGTCATCGTTTGTTCTAGGGGCAAGTTTGTCAGCTGGATGCACTGTGCTTTCTTTTAATTGTTTTTCGATGAGTTCCAATATATCCTTCAATGTATAATACTCATTATACATTGGCAACAGTTTTTCATTCAGCTCTGTTCCAATAACATGATTTTGATGACATTTTGTTGGCCACCATACTGATGCTGAAATGTTCTGGGCTAGGTCGAGGTTGTTTTGTGCTTGTTGGGATTCAATTTGCGTGAAGTTTTGCAACAATTTCCTGTCTAACATGACCTCAAAATTGTGGAACAATTGATCATAATCAGGTAATTCGGTAGGTGACCTTTCTATCTCTTCTTGTTCATTTGGTGTTCCATTTAAAAACATGCTTCCATCTGAGTGAATGGAATGAGCGGTGCTTTCCTGATCCGTTAAATTTAAAATTGGTGGATTCCTGCGTGTGTCCAAAGCTCGGTTCATTTGATTATAAAACTCGATGTGATTTTGTCCCTGTCCTATGTTTGGGTTTCTATTGCGAGTATTTTGTGCGGGTTCCCTGGTGGGCCAAACAATATTTATTGAGCCCCTTCACTCAATACAATTTCCATTTTCTCTGGCATCGTGAATGCTGGTGCCATTTCCAGTGCCCACACCATTGTAGGTGTTTTGCCCAGCCCCATGCTTGATGCCCACACCATTTCTGGTGCCCACGCCATTGTAGGCATTTTGCCCAGCCCCGTGCTGGATGCCGGTGCCATTCCCGGTGCCTACGCCATTGTAGGTTTTTTGCCCAGCCCTGTGCTGGGTGCCTGCGCCATTTCCGGCGCCCATGCCATTATAGGCATTTTGCCCAGCCTTGTGCTGGATGCCTGCGCCATTTCCGGTGCCCACGCCATTATAGGCGTTTTGCCCAGCCCCGTTCTGGATCTCATTCCCACTGTATGTGTCCACATTTGGGGCTTGGCCCTTGCAACTACATCGTTAGTGCCATCAGTGCTATCAGTGGGCACAGACTGATTGTCGATGTGCTCCATTGGAGTCGTCAGTCACACTTATGGAAGTGCGACATAGTCGCCAATACCCTGAAGTGGGCTGGCAGTACACTGGAGTGCTTCCCGAGTACTGGGGTGGGCTGGCTGTGTGAGCGTTGCCCACCAGGTCCACCATGTAATGCTCAAGGCTTAGATTTTGAAGTTTATTGTACTCTGTTTAATCACAGTGTACCCATGTGGTCCGATGAAGCCATTTAAATAGGTAGGTTAAAGGAAAGAGATCACTTGTAAGTTACAGCTCACTTAGCATTACTATCTTAGAGTGCATATTCCGACAACCATATTTTTGTCCGTTCTCATGTACTCAAAGTTACGACATAATTTCACATCGTCATTTTACATCAAATCGACGCTGAGGTCTAATTCCGGCTTTAGACAGATTGCACGCTTTAATAAACATTGGCACACTTACAACCTGAGACTTAAATCAGTGCGAATGCAGAGTATTAAGTTGGTCGAGTATATGAAGGTTGCAGTTTATGTGACATAAAACAATCAACGTAAACCCAAACTTGCAATGCTGGCAAAAAATTACAAGGCTGAATGTGTGAAATATAAACTTAATGACTTCATTCATCAGAAAAAGCAGTTGAATATGGCCAAATATGATCCATATGATGAAAAAATAATCACCCAGGGGGTAATATAATAATAACATAGGTATACCATTTTGACATATAATAATAACATATACCAGTTTGTGTAGCGATAGACATTGATATGTCCAAATATACCCTACTTGGACGCGTTGATTACCTGTTTTGTGTATATAGATACATACTATTTACTATGAACTTTGTGAAAATTTCTGATGAAACAATAAACCCCCCTCAAATAAGCCCCCCCCTCGAAATACCCCCCTCAAAATTTCCACTCTGAAAAAATAAACCCCGTGGGGGTATTTCGAGGAAATACGGTACTTGTTAATGTTGACCTAACATTTGACGTTGACTCGACCACCCAGTGATTAGTTATTCGAAATCTAGAGCGTAGGTCTAAATGGCAAGATCTCAGCCATAAAGTAAACCGAGCCGTAAAGTAAATCTGGCCGTAATGCATAATTTACTCAATAAATACGTATACCGTATCTCCTCGAAGTACCCCCCCCCAGATTGAGTGTAAAGAGAACGTACATAACAAATACTGCAGTTTGTGTTCTGCGTAGTGCAGAACACACGTTAAAACAATGTCGGAATCACGTTAGAACAGTGTTTATACCATCTACATACTACTATTAGTCTACAGGAGTCTATACGTGTCAGTTATTGATGCATTTTTCTACCCCAGTGAACATCACAAACGACGATTTTATACTAGGATTTGGAAAAATTTCTGGCGAAATAATTCCCCCCCCCTCGAAATACCGCCCCCCCCTCGTTTAACCCCCCCCCTCTCGGGACCACAATGAAACAATCACCCCCCGGGGGGTATTTTGAGGAAATACGGTACTTGAGTGTTGCGTAAATATGCTTACGTTTTCTCCTGGAAAAATACATGTACTCACTTACTCGCGTACTTTACTTTACGGCCGGTACATCCCCAGTCTAAACTGGTGTAAGTAAATGCATGAAATAGCTGGATATTTTGGTTCAATGTAAGTATGCTTTCGCAACTATGTTATAAAAATCAGTGTACATAGTGAAGCTTTAGTTTTAAGCAAGTTCATTGGAGCACTTTCAGAAGTTCATATATTGTATGCCTTGTATGTTGCACATGTTGAAAATGAAATATTTAGATCAATTTAAAGCAGGAACAGTGGGACACAATTGTTCAACCGTCATTTTCACTTAATCAGCCACGGCGTGGTGGCTTTTGTTTCGGCTCTTCATCTTTTCCATAATTGTTCCTCCTGCTGAACTTTCGCCTGCACTCCGTCTTCTTCTTCCTCGCCTCACGCCTGGCATCTTGCTTTCCTCTGCGCAGCCCCCTGATTGCATCATGCGACTTGCGTCTCCACTGCTTGATCCCAGCCCTTCCGAACGGCACCTCCTCCTTTTGTTGATTGGGCCTCGGCCGGCTCCTCTTCACCCGATGATGCTCGCCTTCGTAGTCGGGCTCGCCTGCAAGAATCTATTTGAGGCGCCCATTCTTTAAGTCCACTGCTCCAGCATGTGCACATTTCCACTGAGGTCCACTACTTACGCACTTCTTTCATCGTTTTTGACCTCGTGTGCCCAGGTGGCATAGTGCCTATTCGACATTTTTGGGCGAAAATGCAAAAACATTGGCAACGAGTCCACAAGTCCACTTAGATTTGGGCAACAAGTCCACAAGTCCACTTAGATTGGGGCAACAAGTCGACTGGTCCACTTCGATTTGGGCAACAAGTCCACAAGTCCACTTAGATTTGGGCAACAAGTCCACAAGTCCACTTAGATTTGGGCAACAAGTCCACAAGTCCACTTAGATTTGGGCAACAAGTCCACAAGTCCACTTAGATTTGGGCAACAAGTCCACAAGTCCACTTAGATTTGGGCAACAAGTCCACAAGTCCACTTAGATTTGGGCAACAAGTCCACAAGTCCACTTAGATTTGGGCTAAAGGTCTACAA
>OZ038453.1:25792326-25837421 GCA_964036195.1 Sphaerolaimus hirsutus | reverse complement strand
CCAGGGTGCTTTGTTTCAAAAGGAATTGGTTTCTGGAAAAAACATTCAAATTGATGTGATCGAAATGTTTTACCAATAGGAATAAAAACATTGCAAAATGAGCATTTTGTAGAACCGCAATTCTCATGACTTTGACTTAAAATAATCTTCTTTTTACAAGTCTTGCAAAAATGAACGCATTGGCATACTGTTAATGGATTGCATGATGTATCCTGAGCATTTATCGCACCATCACCTTGGTTCAAGTAATATTCATTGTCTGACTCGTCTGTGTTGTCGTTGTCTATTATTTTTGTAATTTGAACATTGGATTTGTGAGGGTAAATGTTGACTAAGTGGTTTTCATAGCATTTGTTATTATAGAATGATCTGTTACATTTTACACAATCTATAGTATTGATACCTTTTTCGATGGGACATAATTGTTGGGAAAAACATAATGGACATTTAGATTTGGAACACTTGCATGGTGTGTCTTTATTAAACATTTTTTTGTTGCAACATTCGGATACTCTATAGCAGTTGGCTAATGAACTGATTGATTTTATCAAAACAACATGATTTTCCGCCTCGTCATACAATAAATCAATACATTCACTATGTTTGCTAGGCTCACTTTCATAAATCATTTGAATACCTCCATCTGATATTGACCATATTCTACATCTATATATCATATGATTGGATTTAGGTGGAAATTTATTCAAAGCTTTGACCAATATTTTGACATTTTTATACAAATCTTTGTTATTTCGATCATAATTGAATGATATAGTTGCAAATTCTATAAACTTGGGTACATCCCTTTCTAATGCCACGTGTTTACCCTTGTATTTACGTGTATATTTTTTATATAAATACCTTTTCCTTGCAGCAGTTGCCAGTAAATGTTGTTTACCCATGAACAGGCATGTGGGTAAACATTGGTCTGGTGCAGATGTTAAGTTTGGTGGATTGTAAAGAGCTTTTCTATGGTATTGAATTCTACTTTTGATATCGGGCAAAAATTTTGTCATGGAATCAAAACCTTTGGCTATCACATCCTTCCTCACTACAGTTGTAATATTAACTGAAAATCCATTTAGTAAATTATCTTCTTCTATACCCGCTGATTGAAATATCATTTCAACTCTGTTCAAAATTGAAGCTACAGACACATTTTGCATATGAGTAATTTTTGTTAAGATGTACCCTCTGTCAAAACTTTTGGACATGACTTTTATACCAATAAAAATTCTTTTCTTTTCATCACTTTCTTTATCTGCAAAATAATCTATATATACCTTCTCTAAACATTTACCCAATACGTACTCCAAGAATGATATAGGATCGTTAACGCTATCTTCTAAATTGGATGCAAATTCCACATCATATACATAGTAATTGGTATAAAATTTTCCATTTTTTTCTAACCACGGTTCCTTAATTTTAAACAAATTCTTCCACTCTGGATCCGTCTGCTCAAACTCTGCTATGTTGTCCTTGAGATATTCGTAGTGCTTGTTGAGTGTGATGGCGTCGGCTTCCTCGTTGTTGATTTTGTTTTCATCAAACTCTTCCTCATCTGATGACAGGTTGTCTGGTGGTATTTGTTCTCCTGGCTGCTGCGGGCTATCGACGAGATGGTAGCTTTGCGTGTCCTCCATAATTTTAGTTTTATTGTGATCATATCAAAAAGGTCCCATTTTATACTATGCCACTGTTTGCTGTAATAATTTTACAGCAACAATGTTTTGCTGTAACGTGCGCGAGTGTAATAAGGTGTTTCGCTGTAACATGCACGAGTGTAATAATTTTAGTACAATAAGGTAGGTTGGTTTCGCTGTAACATGTGATGATTTTATTGTAACACCGCTGTAATCTTTTCTTACTGTAATGCCACTGTAATTACGGGGACATAAATACAGCGCATTTAAAAAATAATTTTGCTTTATTGTTGGGTAGGGTATTTTGAAAGTCAAAAATAATTTGAAAATTTATGCCTTATTGCGGCTTTGACCCGATTATAAGGTAAGGCATTTTTTGATGCAATTTTAAAAAACTTTTTGAAAAATGAATTTTTTTTTGCCTTATTGTAGCGGATTTTGGACGCGATTGTGAGGTACTCACTACTATGGCAAAAAACTGTTTGATGTGCATGGGCTGGCAAGTTTTATGATTTTGACAAGAATATTGCATGACAATTTGTTTGATTTCCATGTGTCATGTAGTCAGACCAGTCTTCTGGGGAAGGTTGAGCTTGGTGCCATTTTACTGCACTTATATCTGTGTTTGTAAAAATCATTTTATTTTAAGATAGAGTGGAGTGGTTATTTACATGTTTCTTATAGAAGTTTCTGATGACTTTGTGTAGCCCCAGTTGTGGAATTAGATCGTTTCCAATTAGAACCTTATCAGTTGCTTGTGGAGACATGTTGACTAAAAAAGTTCCAACAGCATGAACTAATTTTTTCTTGATTCTATCAACATATGAAATGGGTTATTTTGCCTCTCTGATCATACCCAGTGGTGTCACTGATGCCACTTGTCCCAGTCTGAATGAAGAGCATTTTGAAGTCATTTTTGGATATAGTTCTCGTATGTCATTTAATAATTTATATGGGATGATCGATTTGACAGCACCTGGATCTAATACCACGGTTATCAATTTCCCAAAGATATACATTGGGAATTGTATAAGGGATGCAATTTTTGATTTGAGATGTCCTAAATTTTGAGCTGTGTATTTCTTGTTTAGTGTATCTTTCGATGAGACAAATTTCATTTCATTATTGACCAGTAGAGAATCACAGAGAGAATCACAGGTAATTTCACAATCGGGATCATTTCTTTCTGATTTACATCTCTGAGTCATCTTTTTCTTCAGTTTGTCCCAATTCACATGTCGTTGTGGTAGCGATTGTGGTTTTGTCAGTGTAGTTGCGTTCTGTCCTGGAGTCATCCATAATGAGGGGGTTTTTGGGATTCTTTTTGTTCCAGAGGGTGACCATGAAGGCTTACCGTCAGTTGAACTGCCATCAGCGTCTTGAGTTGAAACGTAGTCATACACTGCTTTTGCCACTTGTTGCTGCAATTCCTCGTCAGGCATATATAGGGCCTGTTGAGTGAATTCTGTCATGAAAGTGTGCAACATTTGGCCCTTATCATCATTTGATGTTTTCAAATTCGTTTTCAGGAATGTGGTGTTGTGTGTGGGTGATGGGCCCACGGTTTTCACGCCCTGAAAGCCCTGGTTACTGGGCAAGAGTGTCAATGCGGATTTAGCATTCTGTTCCAGCTTTTTGCGTGTGAAGCAATCGGTTTTCTTGTGATTTCCATGCCTGGAAAATCACACATTTCCTGGTTGGCTTGATTCCTTTTGTCGCCACTCCTTGAATTTCCCCATTTTTTAACAAATGGTTTGTTTTTCTGGAATCACCACTCGGTTTTCGGTGCGCGATTGTTGTATCTTGACCTGGATGAACTTTCTTTAGTTGTCCCTAAAACACCAGCATCTTCCATGGACCTAATGTACGAGTTCAATTGGAATGCAATCTCCCTTGGCTCTGTGTATTCTTTAGTATCCAATTTTTGTTTCAATGTGAAAATGAAATTAGCATTATATTTTCCCTGGGTTTAAGTTTGTAGCAATAATTTGCAACTACTGATCGGCATGTTGTGCATGATTTCATTTGGCAATTTAGCTAATAAACGTGTGCAATATTGAACAGTGGTTTCCTTTTCCCATTGGGACAATTTTTGCCATTCCGCCATGTTCAGTCTTTTGTCAAACAGATGATAGAGTTGTTCTAGTTCAGTCAGAATAAATTTGTAATCTGATCTCTGGTCTGCTGGGGAAAATGTTGTGAAAAGGTCTTTAACAAACTTTTTTAGTTTGGTCTGAAAAATTCAGAGTGCATATGGCAGACCAATGTTTGACTGGGAAAACTGTTAAATGGCAAGTAATTGAATTTTTCCAATCCCTGAAACTGTCCCCTATGCCGCCCTCGAATATCCCGATTTGTGCCAACAAAAGTTGCAAGGTTGTGGTTAATCCCAGATCCAGCATGGCCAGAGTGGATGCAAACGTTAATGAAATGTCATCCATTTCTCACAGAGTAGTGTCATCGTTTGTTCTAGGGGCTAGTTTGTCAGCTGGATGCACTGTGCCTTCTTTTAATTGTTTTTCGATGTGTTCCAATCTATCCTTCAATGTATAATACTCATTATACATTGGCAACAGTTTTTCATTCAGCTCTGTTCCAATCACATGATTTTGATGACATTTTGTTGGCCACCATACTGATGCTGAAATGTTCAGGGCTAGGTTGAGGTTGTTTTGTGCTTGTTGGGATTCAATTTGCGTGAAGTTTTGCAACAATTTCCTGTCTAACATGACCTCAAAATTGTGGAACAATTGATCATAATCAGGTAATTCGGTAGGTGACCTTTCTATCTCTTCTTGTTCATTTGGTGTTCCATTTAAAAACATGCTTCCATCTGAGTGAATGGAATGAGCGGTGCTTTCCTGATCCGTAAAATTTAAAATTGGTGGATTCCTGCGTGTGTCCAAAGCTCAGTTCATTTGATTATAAAACTCGATGTGATTTTGTCCCTGTCCTATGTTTGGGTTTCTATTGCGAGTATTTTGTGCGGGTTCCCCGGTGGGCCAAACAATATTTATTGAGCCCCTTCACTCAATATAATTTCCATTTACTCTGGCATCGTGATTGCTGGTGCCATTTCCAGCGCCCACACCATTGTAGGTGTTTTGCCCAGCCCCATGCTTGATGCCCACATCATTTCTGGTGCCCACCCCATTGTAGGCGTTTTGCCCAGCCCCGTGCTGGATGCCGGTGCCATTCCCGGTGCCCACGCCATTGTAGGTTTTTTGCCCAGCCCTGTGCTGGGTGCCTGCGCCATTTCCGGCGCCCATGCCATTATAGGCGTTTTGCCCAGCCCTGTTCTGGATCTCATTCCCACTGTATGTGTCCACATTTGGTGCTTGGCCCTTGCAACTACATGGTTAGTGCCATCAGTGCTATCAGTGGGCACAGACTGATTGTCGATGTGCTCCATTGGAGTCGTCAGTCACACTTATGGAAGTGCGACGTAGTCGCCAATACCCTGAAGTGGGCTGGCAGTACACTGGAGTGTTTCCCGAGTACTGGGGTGGGCTGGCTGTGTGAGCGTTGCCCACCAGGTCCACCATGTAATGCTCAAGTCTTAGATTTTGAAGTTTATTGTACTCTGTTTAATCACAGTGTATCCATGTGGTCCGATAAAGCCATTTTAATAGGTAGGTTAAAGGAAAGAGATCACTTGTAAGTTACAGCTCACTTAGCATTACTATCTTAGAGTGCATATTCCGACAACCGTATTTTTGTCCGTTCTCATGTACTCAAAGTTACAACATAATTTCACGTCGTCATTTTACGTCAAATCGACGCTGAGCTCTACTTCTGGCTTTAGACAGATTGCACGCTTTAATAAACATTGGCACACTTACAACCTGAGACATAAATCAGTGCGAATGCAGAGTATTAAGTTGGTCGAGTATACAAAGGTTGCAGTTTATGTGACATAAAACAATCAACGTAAACCCAAACTTGCAATGCTGGCAAAAAATTACAAGGGTGAATGTGTGAAATATAAACTTAATGACTTCATTCATCAGAAAAAGCAGTTGAATATGGCCAAATATGACAATTCATCCCGGCATCTTAGAGCCATTTCCGGCGCCATCGAAAACAATGACGCCAGGCGTTAAATTGGCGCCAGCAAAAATGGCGCCAAGCGCTAAGGGCGCCATGGCGCCATTCGAAAAAATGGTGTTAGGCGCCAGATGGCGCCACAGAAAAAGGGCGCCAAGCGCCAAATCCGCCATGGCGCTGGCTGGCGCCTTTTGGCGTCATTAAAGGGCGCCATTCCATCACTACTTAGACATGTAAAATTTAGACATTTAGACATGTGGTAATTATAAGTTCAATTAGCAGAAATAAATACCAGTTGATTTATTCAAGTTAGTGGTGTCCTCATTATGGCAAAATATGGCAAATTATTTCTACCTGTGTTATTTTGTAATTTTTCATTTGATTGTATTTTGCCCATTTGTACATTTTATTCCATTAATTAATTGTGTGATTATTCAATTGTGCATCATTACATAGTAATTTTGCTCATTGATATGTTTAACAGGTATGGGAAGATTTTGTAATTTTTATGTAGTGTTTCATTTTACCTTGTTCAATTAAAATGTGTTTGAATTATTCCCCATGTCACATGGAGTAAAATTAGTGTAGCAAAAACTCGTAATAAGAATATTGGGCTGTCGGGAAAGTTCATTCCGTCTTCCCTTGGATGGTCGGGGATTGAGAGTTTTGAGTCGGTGTATATAAGGTGGAATTACCGCTCAACGTAAAATTCTAAATTTACCGCGAAATTGATTACATAAAAGTGGATGATAATACATATCTCCGACTTTATTTTTCCAGCCGATTTTACATTGAAATTTCATCGAAAAATCGAAAACCACGGAAACGCTGGATCGTGCACGTTGAGTTTTGCACATTATTGAGAGATAAATCAACACTGCATCGACTTTTACGTAATCAATTTTGTGGTAAAAATTTATGCTTGGATAAATTCCAGCTTATATATGCCGGCTGAATGCCCACTGATTGTCCAGGACGATCCAATGGGAGACGATCCTGAAACGGCACGAACTTTCCCGACAGACGAATAACTAATTAGCATAATAATGTTGATTTCATTTTGTTGCCGGTTCATCCATGTTCTAATTACTGTCATTAAATTTTTGTCAATGCATTATACATACCGTATTTGCTTGAATAGTTCCCCCCTTGAATAATTCCCCCCTCGAATAATCCCCCCCTGTAAGATGAGTCAGGAAATAATAATCCCCCCCCCCGTTGAATAACCCCCCCTTTAAAGATTTGATAAATATGTTGTACCTAATTTTATTAAAAATGACACGTTATTGTGTTTATAAACCATATTTCATGAAATGAGTTGATAGAAACAGGCTTGCAAATTTTGATGAAATAATAATTCCCCCTCGTGAATAATTCCCCCCTTGCATAGTTCCCCCCTCAAAAATGTCTGATGAAATAATAATCCCCCAGGGGGTAACATAATAATAACATAGGTACCGTATTTCCTCGAAATACCCCCCCTCGAAATACCGCCCCCCCCTCTCGAGACCACTATGAAACAATCACCCCCCCCCCTCGAAATACCCCCCCCAAATTGAGTGTAAAGGGAACGTACATGACAATAACTGTAGTTTGTGTTCTGTGTACTGCAGAACACACGTTAAAACAATGTCGGTGTCACGTTAGAACAGTGTACATACCACCTACATACTAATATTAGTCTACAGAACCTTATAAATGGCGGTTTTTGTTGCATTTTTCGACGTCTGCGTACGTTTCAGACGACAATTTTGTACTTGGTTTTCAAAAATTTTCTTGTGAAATAATAACCCCCCCCCCTCGAAATACCCCCCCCCTCGTTTAACCCCCCCCCCTCTCGGGACCACTATGAAACAATCACCCCCTGGGGGGTATTTCGAGGAAATACGGTATACCATTTTGACATATAATAATAACATATACCAGTTTGTGTAGCGATAGACATTGATATGTCCAAATATACCCTACTTGGACGAGTTGATTACCTGTTTTGTGTATATAAATACATACTATTTACTATGAACTTTGTGAAAATTTCTGATGAATCAATAAATCCCCCTCAAATAAGCCCCCCCTCGAAATACCCCCCTCAAAATTTCCACTCTGAACAAATAAACCCCCTGGGGGTATTTCGAGGAAATACGGTACTTGTTAATGTTGACCTAACATTTGACGTTGACTCGACCACCCAGTGATTAGTTATTCGAAATCTAGAGCGTAGGTCTAAATGGCAAGATCTCAGTAGTGATGTGCAGAGTTGTTAGAATTACTGAACTTTTTTAAAAGTATATGTAAACGTAAAGTATTTATTTTTTACTCACCACAAAGTATCGAAAACGTAAAATACTTATTTTTTACTCGTACGCACGCGTAAATGTGAGTACAAATTTTTTTCCCATTAAAATGCAAAAGCGAGCACTTTTCTTCATAGAATATGTAGAACTGGGTACGTTTTTGAAATACAACCCTCAAAATGGCCCTACGAATTAAATAATTGACCCCCTGTCGAAAGCCCCCCCCCCCAAATTGAACGTAAATGGAACGTAAATATTAAAACCTTCAGTTTGTGTTCTGTGAAATGCAGAACACATGTTTAAACAATGACCAAGTCGCGTTAGAACAGAGTATATACTATCTATATTTACATACATATACCTATATGTAAGTCAATAAAAATACTCTTATACATGAATCTAAACATACGTTGTTGCATTTTTCTACCTCAGCGTATGTTACAAAGAACGAATTAGTGCTGAGAGTTCTGAAAAATTCTGGCGAAGTAAAAAAAAACCCTCGAAACACCCGCCCTTGTTCAACTCCCCTCAAAATTTTCACTATAAAACAATCACTCCCAGAGGTATTTCGAGGAAATATAGTAATTGCAGCGTAGTCACCTTATAAATATGTGCCAAATTGAATTCACAGAAATACATTTTCTTTACGCGTATGCCTCAAAATTGTACGCATACATGTGAGTACGTTACTTTTTTAAAAAGTATATGTAAACGTATTTACCGCATACTTGCGTACGCGTATTTTTCGAGTAAACGTACGTACCTTTTAACAACTCTGGTGATGTGAAGGCACCGGGGCACCGGTGCCCCAGTGCTGGGCACCGAAGGGCACCAGCACCGGTGCTGGTGCGGTGCCATTGCAATCTTCAGGGGTGCCATGCCAGTGCCGGTGCCATTTTTTTCAGAATAGCACCGGTGCCGGTGCGGTGCAGTGCCATTTTTTTGCCGGTGCCAAAGGTGCTAGCACCAGGGCCAAAGTAAAAGGCACCGGGAAAGGCACCGGCCAAGGCTTCATGTGCTGTGCAATTTTGTCCATAGTATGTGCTTATTCATATTTCAAAAAAACAGCGATATATTTACCCAACCGTTTTTGCCTATTTTGTAAACCTCCCATCAAATAAATATACCGTATTTCCTCGAAATACCCCCCGGGGGGTATTTCGAGGAAATACGGTACTTGAGTGTTGCGTAAATATGCTTACGTTTTCTCCCGGAAAAATATATGTACTCACTTACTCGCGTACTTTTTGAAAGAACGCGAGTACAGAAAATGTATTTGAGAACATTTTGTGAGTGCATAAAAAGCAAAAAATCACTCACACAAATATAAACAGTTGAAAAAATAGCGTAAAATAACAGCGGAAATTATAGAATTCGCGGTGGGTAGGGATAGCGACGACTCTCGCTTTCACCCATACTCATTTTTACGTTTTCCTAGGTACAAAATCGATTAATTCCTTAATTTTATGCTATCCCTGAGTATTTACAGATATTTACATTTACTCACCTTTTACACGTAGAAAATTTTTACTTTAATAGGAGTGAGTAAAAGAAAATACTTAACGTTTTCTGTACTCAGGTGTGACTAAAAATAAAATACTTTACATTTACGTTTACTTTGAAAAAAAGTTCAGTACTTTGAACAACTCTGCCGTAATGATGCCCGGCCCTAGCACCCTCTACTTTACGGCCGGGTTTACTTTACGGCCGGTACATCCCCAGTCTAAACTGGTGTAAGTAAATGCATGAAATAGCTGGATATTTTGGTTCAATGTAAGTATGCTTTCGCAACTATGTTATAAAAATCAGTGTACATAGTGAAGCTTTAGTTTTAAGCAAGTTCATTGGAGCACTTTCAGAAGTTCATATATTGTATGCCTTGTATGTTGCACATGTTGAAAATGAAATATTTAGATCAATTTAAAGCAGGAACAGTGGGACACAATTGTTCAACCGTCATTTTCACTTAATCAGCCGCCACGATTGCGATTGCCACGTGTGTTTTGTTTCGGCTCTTCATCTTTTCCATAATTGTTCCTCCTGCTGAACTTTCGCCTGCACTCCTTCTTCTTCTTCCTCGCCTCACGCCTGGCATCTTGCTTTCCTCTGCGCAGCCCCCTGATTGCATCATGCGACTTGCGTCTCCAATGCCGAATCCCAGCCCTTCCGAACGGCACCTCCTCCTTTTGTTGATTGGGCCTCGGCCGGCTCCTCTTCACCCGATGATGCTCGCCTTCGTAGTCGGGCTCGCCTGCAAGAATCTGTTTGAGGCGCCCATTCTTTAAGTCCACTGCTCCAGCATGTGCACATTTCCAGTGAGCTCCACTACTTACGCACTTCTTTCATCGTTTTTGACCTCACGTGCCCAGCTGGCATAGTGCCTATTCGACATTCGACAATGCAAAAACATTGGCAACGAGTCCACAAGTCCACTTAGATTTGGGCAACAAGTCCACAAGTCCACTTAGATTTGGGCAACGAGTCCACAAGTCCACTTAGATTTGGGCAACAAGTCCACAAGTCCACTTAGATTTGGGCAACAAGTCGACAAGTCCACTTAGATTTGGGCAACAAGTCCACAAGTCCACTTAGATTTGGGCAACAAGTCCACAAGTCCACTTAGATTTGGGCAACAAGTCCACAAGTCCACTTAGATTTGGGCAACGAGTCCACAAGTCCACTTAGATTTGGGCAACAAGTCGACAAGTCCACTTAGATTTGGGCAACGAGTCCACAAGTCCACTTAGATTTGGGCAACGAGTCCACAAGTCCACTTAGATTTGGGCAACAAGTCCACAAGTCCACTTAGATTTGGGCAACAAGTCCACAAGTCCACTTAGATTTGGGCAACAAGTCCACAAGTCCACTTAGATTTGGGCAACGAGTCCACAAGTCCACTTAGATTTGGGCAACAAGTCGACAAGTCCACTTAGATTTGGGCAACGAGTCCACAAGTCCACTTAGATTTGGGCAACAAGTCCACAAGTCCACTTAGATTTGGGCAACAAGTCCACAAGTCCACTTAGATTTGGGCAACAAGTCCACAAGTCCACTTAGATTTGGGCAACGAGTCCACAAGTCCACTTAGATTTGGGCAACAAGTCGACAAGTCCACTTAGATTTGGGCAACAAGTCGACAAGTCCACTTAGATTTGGGCAACAAGTCCACAAGTCCACTTAGATTTGGGCAACAAGTCCACAAGTCCACTTAGATTTGGGCAACGAGTCCACAAGTCCACTTAGATTTGGGCAACAAGTCGACAAGTCCACTTAGATTTGGGCAACGAGTCCACAAGTCCACTTAGATTTGGGCAACAAGTCCACAAGTCCACTTAGATTTGGGCAACAAGTCCACAAGTCCACTTAGATTTGGGCAACAAGTCGACAAGTCCACTTAGATTTGGGCAACAAGTCCACAAGTCCACTTAGATTTGGGCAACAAGTCGACAAGTCCACTTAGATTTGGGCAACAAGTCGACAAGTCCACTTAGATTTGGGCAACAAGTCCACAAGTCCACTTAGATTTGGGCAACAAGTCCACAAGTCCACTTAGATTTGGGCAACAAGTCCACAAGTCCACTTAGATTTGGGCAACAAGTCCACAAGTCCACTTAGATTTGGGCAACAAGTCCACAAGTCCACTTAGATTTGGGCAACAAGTCCACAAGTCCACTTAGATTTGGGCAACAAGTCCACAAGTCCACTTAGATTTGGGCAACAAGTCCACAAGTCCACTTAGATTTGGGCAACGAGTCCACAAGTCCACTTAGATTTGGGCAACAAGTCGACAAGTCCACTTAGATTTGGGCAACGAGTCCACAAGTCCACTTAGATTTGGGCAACAAGTCCACAAGTCCACTTAGATTTGGGCAACAAGTCCACAAGTCCACTTAGATTTGGGCAACAAGTCCACAAGTCCACTTAGATTTGGGCAACGAGTCCACAAGTCCACTTAGATTTGGGCAACAAGTCGACAAGTCCACTTAGATTTGGGCAACGAGTCCACAAGTCCACTTAGATTTGGGCAACAAGTCCACAAGTCCACTTAGATTTGGGCAACAAGTCCACAAGTCCACTTAGATTTGGGCAACAAGTCCACAAGTCCACTTAGATTTGGGCAACGAGTCCACAAGTCCACTTAGATTTGGGCAACAAGTCGACAAGTCCACTTAGATTTGGGCAACAAGTCGACAAGTCCACTTAGATTTGGGCAACAAGTCCACAAGTCCACTTAGATTTGGGCAACAAGTCCACAAGTCCACTTAGATTTGGGCAACGAGTCCACAAGTCCACTTAGATTTGGGCAACAAGTCGACAAGTCCACTTAGATTTGGGCAACGAGTCCACAAGTCCACTTAGATTTGGGCAACAAGTCCACAAGTCCACTTAGATTTGGGCAACAAGTCCACAAGTCCACTTAGATTTGGGCAACAAGTCGACAAGTCCACTTAGATTTGGGCAACAAGTCCACAAGTCCACTTAGATTTGGGCAACAAGTCGACAAGTCCACTTAGATTTGGGCAACAAGTCGACAAGTCCACTTAGATTTGGGCAACAAGTCCACAAGTCCACTTAGATTTGGGCAACAAGTCGACAAGTCCACTTAGATTTGGGCAACAAGTCCACAAGTCCACTTAGATTTGGGCTAAAGGTCGACAAGTCCATCCTACGCACCCTTTTTGATGGGAGAAAAACGCAACAAATGTGATAAGTCCACTGTGTGCACCGGTTTCTAAAAGTCGACAAGTGCATAAATTTCCCATAAGCGAGGCGCAGCGCGGGCGGGAACACAAATGTTCTCTAGTGCAAGAAGGCCATTTCCCTCCCAAAAACAGTTTTGCTCTGACCAAATGGAATTTTATGGACACCCAATTTCTTCACATAATCGTTGAGATTAGGGGCTGAAAATTTGACACTTTATTGTCAACATATGGAACTTAATGCAAAGCATGAAAGGGACAAATTGGACACGCACCATTGGCCTGGAATGGGGTTTGAAACGTAAAATGCGATTTACTCGAAATCGCGTTTTGTGGACTTGTCGACTTTTAGAATTAGACGCCTCATTTCCAGGTGCCCGCCGGTGCCGGTGCCACTCTTTAGGAATGGCACTGGTGCCGGTGCGGTGCGGTGCCACTTTTTTGCCGCTGCCAAAGGTGCTAGCACCAGGGCCAAAGTGAAGTGCACCGGGAAAGGCTTTGGCCAAGTCTTCATAGGGGTGTAACATTTCATCCACAGTATGTGCATATTCAGATTAAAAAGCAGCAAAAATTTTTTAATAGTTTTTTAGTCTTTTTTGTAAAAAAACGTACCATCAAATATATTCGACTTTTTATACTTTATGCTGGATGAGGATTCGCTTTGTTGCTCATTTTCCGGCGCTGCGGCGACTGAGCGAGTTTGAGCATCTGCAGCCACATCTGTGCCGTTTTTGGCTGGCAGCTTGCCAATCTGGGCCGCTTCGCCGGGGCCACCTTGCTGTGCGGATGCCTCCTCACCTGCAGCAGGGATGTCTGTGTTACCTGTGAATCGCTGTCGGGGCAAATGCTCCAATGCACTGTGCAGCTCACCTTGTGAGGATACGACACTTGCGATCAGAAAGAGCACGATCCATTTCGTCAATTCCATGGTCTCTTCTCGGTTCTAATTTCTGAGGAGAATGCAAGTGATGTGATTTTGATGTCTTTTATATGCTCCCTTCACAGACTGCTCTTTTGTCCCAGTGTCTGTATTGCAGTCCATTATTACTGTCTTGATGGCACCTGACAGATGTGTCTTTGTGCCTTAACAATTTTAATGAGTAATTTTGCGGGGACCATTCAAGAAACATGCACTTTTCTTTGTCAGCATCATCCCTGGGCATTATTCCATTCACACTTATTGCTGGACATTAATTTTTATTTGTAGGCCGGTTTAGGGCACACAGTTGGTCCATATTTTTGTTCAAATATCTACCGTAAATTCTCGAATAACTTCCCAGGGGATTAATTTTTATCAGAAAATTTATTTTTGAGGGGTGACCTATTCGAGGGGGGAGTTGAGGCGTTTGGTTCCGTAACTCGATGACGACCAAAGTGACGAAATTTAAGTTACCGTATTACCTCGAAATACCACCAGGGGGTTTATTATTTCGCCAGCAAAATTTGAGGGGGGGATAATTCGAGGGGGGGGGGGTTATTCGAGGGGGGGTCTATTATTTCGCCAGAAATTTTCGAAAATTCCCCATACGGAGACGTAGAAAAATCTAACAATTATGTAGATGTATATGTGTAAATAGGCATATCTAACTGTATATATACACATAAACCCTTCCCTAACGTCACTTAGCCATCACTTTTAACGTGTGTTCTGCATTGTACAGATCACAAACTACGGTATTTGTCATGTATGTTCGCTTTACACTCAATTTTAGGGGGGTATTTCGAGGGGGGGGGTTATTTTTTCCTCAGCCGAATTTTAGGGGGGGTATTTCGAGGGGGGGGGGGGGGTAATTCAAGGGGGGGGAATAGTTCGAGGTAATACGGTAGGTGTGGATCTCATATAAGCGTACCGTATTTCCTTAAATTACCCCCTGGGCGTTTATTTTTTCAGAGTGAAAATTTTGAGAGAAAAACGTGAAAAATGCAACAATAACCACCATTTATAAGTTTTTACAGCCTTATATAAGGATGTACATGGTATAAACGATGTTCAAACGTACCGTATTTCCTCGAAATACCCCCCCCCCCCCTCAAAATGGGCACTATGAATTTGTGGTCCGGGAAATGCGAATTTGTGGTCCGGGAAATGCATAACAGACGTTCAAAACACTTACTACCGTATTACTTCTAATATAAGGTATACCTTACCGTATTTACTCGAATAATTCCCCCCACTTGAATAATTCCCCCCCTCGAATAATCCCCCCCTGCTAGACGAGTGAGGAAAACATAATTCCCCCACTTGAATAATCCCCCCCCCCAAAAAAAAAATGACAGGATAGATAATGCACATATATTTAAAAAAACAATCGATGAAATGAAACCAAGCAAAAAAGCTGTGCCTAGACTGATTCATCAATACAAATGCAGCACATCTGGGGCCAGTTCCGCAAGTAGACAAGTTAAGAGTTAAAAGTTAAGAGTTGAGTTAAAGGTTAAAAGTTGAGTCAAAAGTTGAGTTAAAAGTTAAGAGTTGAGTTAAAGGTTAAAAGTTGAGTCAAAAGTTGAGTTAAAAGTTAAGAGTTGAGTTAAAGGTTAAAAGTTGAGTCAAAAGTTGAGTTAAATGTTAAGAGTTGAGTTAAAGGTTAAAAGATGAGTTAAAAGTTGATTTAAAAGACAAATGGGTCATTCGTTGCAGAAGCGCGATACGCTGATCTTCAATCATATTTTGTCCCCGCACGGCCATTTTGAAACAACGTTCGGCGATTTTTTCTTTTCTTAGCAATAATTTTTTTGGATACGTTATTTTCAAATGACGTGCATACAACATTGGCACCATGCCAGCGAACAGCCGTATCGATACCAATTTCATATTTTTATTTTTTTATAATTTTTTACCATCATTTTCCACTTGTCTCTTAACTCTCAACTCTTAACTCAACTCTTAACTCAACTCTTAACTCAACTCTTAACTCAACTCTTAACTCAACTCTTAACTCAACTCTTAACTCAACTCTTAACTCAACTCTTAACTCAACTCTTAACTCAACTCTTAACTCAACTTTTAACTCTTAACTCAACTTTTAACCTTTAACTCAACTCTTAACCTTTAACTCAACCTTTAACTCAACTCTTAACATTTAACTCAACTTTCAACTTTTCTCTTAAATTTTAACTTTTCTCTTAAACTTAAACTTTTCTCTTAAACTTTAACTTTACTCTTAACTCGCCATTTGTCTTTTTACTCAACTCTTAACTTTTAACTCTTAACTTGTCCACTTGCGGAACCGGCACCTGGTGTGCAAAGATGCAATGGAATATGCATTACCAATGGAAATTGGATGTACATGTGTATGTAGTGTGATGAAAATATACCTGAAATTTTTGAGGAAAAAATAATTCCCCCACTTGAATAATTCCCCCCCCTTGAATAGTTCCCCCCTCGAAAATGTCTGAGGAAAAAATAATTCCCCGGGGGAATTATTCGAGTAAATACGGTATATTGTTTTCTCAGATTTTTCGAGCCAAAAGTTGTGCCTTATATTAGAGGGTACCTTATATCAGAGGGTACCTTCAATTATTTTCACCAGAATTTGAAGAAATTTTACCAACAGTGAACAATGATACAATTCATTTTTTTCAAATTGGAATGTACACAATAGGTGGTACAGTATCACTACAAAATGGCATTAGTCGACAAATAGTTATCGCAATGCCCTTCGGCACCATTTTCATCATTTTCTGCTGTTTGGCGACCGCTATTATGATTTTGCGCGTTTTGGCACGCAGCCAGCTGTGCCTTATATTGGAGGTATGCCTTATATTAGAGGGTACCTTATATTTATTTCGTTGCGTTCAAAATAGCCAAAAGTTATACCTTATATTAGAGGGTACCTTATATTAGAGGGATGCCTTATATTGGAGGTAATACGGTATGTTACGTTAGAACATTGTTTATACCATCTAAATCTCTTCCAATTATAACGCCACTATTTATTCGTGTGGAAAGTATGCTCCAACGTAAACGATAGGACGTCACTGACTCTACCCGATTTGTGTGTGTTTTTACACACAATGTGGACATTTTTTATAAGTACAAAATGTCCATTACATACACGATCCCTTACAATCTTGACAAACAGGGTTAGTAGATGGCAAAGTTGCTTCCCAAGAAAACAATTGCACATGTATAGAGGGTTACTGATTACAATGATTTGAAATATGCACTCCATTCTGACAGTACATTACCATCAGGGTTGGTTTTATAAAAATCATTTGTATACAAATTGTATAAAAATTGTATAAAAATGTATTTTATTTTTATTTTATTCTTGTTTCATTTTATTTTATTTTATTCCAAAATAATAATAAAATAATAAAATGGACCATTTTACTAAAATTTTACTAAAATTTTACAGAAATTTAACAAAAAATCAGAATCTTGCATGCAAGGTCAGAAAAATGTGATAATTAGACTTAAACATGAAAAACGTGTGACAAATTTTTCCATTACTTTGCAAAAGTTGCATGCAGTATACTCCGGTTACTTTACACCTTGCACGCGTGGTTCCCGCTGAAAGTGCGCCAATGATCGTTAACTAGTGCGAGTTTCAGAAAAAGATGACAAAATTGATTGTTGTTAGTCTGTTGTTTATTAATATTTTCACATCGATGAATTTTTCCATTTTTTTACGTAAATCGCATGATTTGAATATCATTGGCACGCTTCCAACACGAGACATCAATCAGTACGAGGGCAGAGTATCATGTACGCCGAGTATAGGTATTGTTAGCTGGTTGCAAGTGTTAAGTTACAATTATTGATAAGAATGGTTTGCATTTTCAGTAGAATGAAAATGAAGATCGATGTTTGGTGAAGGATTTATGCAGGAGTGAAGTGGTGTAGCGAGTACCCGTAGGTGCCCCAAGTGGGCAATAAATTGAATTCAAAAGGAAAAGCCCAAATGGCTTGTATCACAGAACACGCGCAGATCACCGGATCTAACACATTCCCCCTCTCACACAAAGATGTTGATTTAATCGGTATCTAAAAAACCCTCCAGATCGAAATCACATTCCATATGCTTGCTCGATGCTTGCCGCTGGCGCCTCACCCTGTGAGACTTGGGCGGGATCGGTTTCCGGGAACCAAAACCCTGGCCGACAACTCATTGACGTTGTCAAACACATTAGAAACGTGATCGCCAACGACGCCGAGCTTCAGGCGCACCTCAGATTGGCCCTTGGCCAAAGCCGCCAGCCACGACTCAAAATCCAACTGCTGTTTGATAACAGCTTCTAAGTCGGACTGCAATTTCATGACCGCGGTAGTCTTGCCCTTTGCAATCAGAGCGGCCGCCCTGGCCTTAACTTGGAAAGTGTGCATCCACTTGATGTGGCGAGAAAGGGTCTCAACCCTATCTGTCAAATAGTCGATTCGCTGCAATGGGCAAGACAACCTAAGGTCCAATTCTTGAAAAGAGTTTTAGAAAAAATTAAAATTTTTTAACAAATATCCACCTCATTTTTGGCATTCCAGTCTGCCTCTTTCACCACCATCCCCCCCTCTTGGAGAGAAATTTTAGCCGGCGGTTTTATCGCCTCAACGGATTCTGGCGTGAGTTTGAAAACCGCGCGCTGCGGTGGCGGCACCGGTCCATGCCCCACCATGACGTGCAAGCTTGCCGGGTTGACACGCTTCAAAATTACAATCATAATATTGATAAAATATTTAAATTTTCTGTAAATTTATGTAAATTTGGAGTTTTGAATTTTGGACTTTGAATTTTGAGTTTTTCTCTCAAATTTATGTGAATATTGGAAAATTAAACCACATAACAATCGTCAATGCTTGAAGTGGACCGTACCGGCAGTGGTTGCAGACACGCGTCAGTTTTTTCACCATCAACTTGGCTGGTCGCAGTTGAATATTTGCGATGTCCCAGGGGCAACTATAAACAAAAACAGCGTAAATCTAAATCCCCTGGACATTTTAATCCCAAAAAAAAGGTACCGAGTTGGGATTGATAAAACGGGGTGGCTACTGTCCGCTCCGGTATGGACCACTGAGGTTGAGACAAGACATTATGTGCTTTAGCTTTTTTGAGTCAAGTTTTTTATTGTTTTGCAGCTGTGCTGTCAAACTAGTATGTTGTTTTAATTTAAGAGAACTAAGGGGATGTTGAAAACTTTGCAAGTTTCCATGTATGCTGTTGTGGCACAGAAATGACTGTGTCATCCAAGGAACTTTTTAACAATAAATTTGGAGTATTTACTTCTTGTACAACAAATGGTCCAGAAAATCGTGGAGCCATTTTATCTGATGAATGAGTTTTCAACATCACCAAATCTCCCTCATGAATTATAACAGCGTGACGTTCATTGAAATATCTTTTGTATTTCAACCTATTTGAGTCACTTCGATTTTTTGCCAATAACCTCGCAAATTGAGGTTCCAAAGTTTTTGCTGCCACGTGAAATAAATTCCAATGCAGCAAATGTCCAAAAACAAGAAAAAATGGACAACAGCTCATCACTTTATTCATGGCCATATTATGTTTTAGGATGGCCATGGGAAGTAAATCTTTCCATGAAAAATGTGGATAATCAGTTCTGCATGCTACCATCATAGCACGAATCTGACGGTTTGTTCTCTCCACAAGGCCATTCGCTTGTGGATTACGCGCCAAAATTGGTTTTTGTTGAACACCAAAATTCTGGCATAGTGCCCGAACTTCAGAATTGCAAAATTCCGTGCCACGGTCCGAAATTAAAATCCGTGGCGCCCCATAAAACAAAAATACATTTTTCAACAATGATTTTGAAATAACAGTGGCATGAAGTGAACTTATTGGAACAGAAATTGTATATCGGGTCAAAGCGTCAACAACTACCAAAATTTTTGACTTTCTGTCAGCTGAATTTACTTGCATAGTGTCAACATGTATCACTTCGAAAGGCTGTGATGGTGTTGGCACAAATCCAAGCCGTGCTGGTTGTAATCGATACGGTTTGTTCAAAATGCAATGTGAACACTCACGGCAGTATTCTAAAATGTCATTTTTCATGTTGGGCCATGCAAAATATTTGCAGAGCAAATGCAGTGTGCGTTCTTGGCCACCATGGCTAGCATATACTCCCATATGTGCTTGATTTAAACAAGCCAGTTGCCACGACTTTGGTGGCCAAATAGCAAAATGAGATGTAGATATTGGCGCTTTAAAATATAAAACACCCTCTATCAACAATGTGTCCATCATGTGTAAAGTACCGTTCTCTAGAGAGGAGATGACATGTGATAATTCTGAATCCTCACATTGAATTTGTCTCCAGTTTACTGAAAATTCATCAGGCTTGTGTTCTAAAGGCATTGCCGCCATGCCCCTCACAATTTCTGTGGGTGTATCTAATTCACCCTCAAAGACAGGCTCATCAATTGGATTGCCGGAAAGGGCGTCAGCCACTTTGTTCATAGAGCCAGGTTTATGGATAAAATTGGTTACCTTCCCCTGAAGGTAGATCGCCCAACGTTCAAATTTACTGTGCACCTGTTGTATTAGCACCTGTTGTATGCCAGAATTATCGGTATAAACTGTCAATTTTTGTCCCTCTACATAATCAGCGAGACGTTGAACTGCCCAGCATATACATAAGCTCTCGAGCTCTGCTGCCGAAAACTTTGTATGTGGGTGTGAAAGACGCTTGGAAATAAATGACACAGAATGAACCTTACCATCCTCTCCAAGTTGTGACAATACGGCACCCAAACCTATTGAACTAGCATCACATTCCAAAATAAAACCACCGTCATCATGATAAGTTGGGTGTCTCAATGCAGGTGGGTTGGTAACCAAATGCTTCAACAAATCCCATGAAGTAAGCATTTCATCTGTCCATTCGAACCCAGTATTTCCATGTTTCGGGAAAAAACCCGCTAATGCTGAGTACAATAGCGCCACCACTGTGCTGAAGTTTGGAATGAAGTGACTATAGTAAATGCACTTCCCTAGAAAATGTCTCAAGTCTTGTTTAGTATGTACTTTAGGTTGGTCTGTCATCGCTGCAACCCTTGATGGTGTGGGCGAAATCCTGCTTGCGGAAATTTGATGGCCTAGATATTTCAATTCTGTGGTAAATAGATTGCACTTTGCGGGTTGCATTTTTTAAGTAGCCCAACGTCAACGCTCAAACAGCCTTGTCAAATGTATTAAATGTTCTGCCTCTGTTTTGCTGCAACAGAGAATGTTGTCAATATAAGTTTTGCACCATGCTCTAGCAGGATTCTCATTTAATCCGCTCGTCATTATATTGATCAGACGTTGGAAAGAAGCTCCAGCGTTGCAGGTACCAAATGGCATTATGGTATACCTGTATTGCCCTAAGCTACATACAAATGAAGTTCGTTCACGCGATTCCTCATCCGCCAATGTCACATTGTAATACCCATGGCGTATGTCAATAGCGGAAAAATGGTATTTCCCAATAATTCTGCCAATAACTCACCAATACGCGGCAACGGATATGAATCAATTTTTGTAGTTAAGTTGACTAATTTGAAATCAACACAAAATCTGAAATTATCTGTGCCTTTCGGAGCTATGGTGATGGGGCTTGCCCAAGGACCATCCGAGGGCTCAATAATGCCCTCTTTGAGCATGGACGCTATCGACTTGTGGATAAATTCACGTTTACGCATGGGCTCATACCTCACAGATTGTTTAATTGGCGGATGATTAGGGTCGGTGGCTATTTTATGCACCACCAAGCTCGTTTTGCCAACATCAAATTCATGACATGCGAAAACGTCATGAAAATCAAATAACAATTTTTCAAATTGCTGTTGTACCTGCGGTGACAATGTCATGCGATTCTTTGATGCCAAATTCTTCAAAATAAACTGAAAACATTGAGATTGTGTTGACGGAATTTCCTCATCATTCTCGATTTTTTTGTCAAGACTTGACCTAGGTGGTACAGGCAACATGATGGCTTTTGCCGCAACTGCACATGTCTCATGACTCTCCTGAGAAAATATTCCAAACAACGACATTGATGATTCATCTGCAAACAATTTGTGGAATGTTTTCCCACTTTGAAACAAAGATGTATTTGGGTACACAGTGTAATGTGCCAAAATTGTACCCGCTGGTATTTTCATGGGTGAGTTGGCTGGATTAAAAAGATGTAAATATGCATCCTTTGATTTGAGAGTGGAAACAGCAGTGTTGTACATATCAAAATTTGTGTCAATGTCAGTGTTTGAATAAACAGCAAATGTATTTTTCCATTGGATGTCCGAGAATCCCTCTGGACATTTTAATTTATCTAATTGCAGTGTATACATCGAGTTTGGCTTAATATAGATTGGTTTCGAAGCTTTCAGTTTGTCAGCTACCAAAGCTTGAAAAATTTTTTCATTTTCTAAAATGGACTGTGCATGGTGAATATCCGGTGGTGACACCGTTTGCACATCCTTTTCCAATGAAAGTGGTATTAGCCATGATAATTTCAAAAAATGCATAACATCTGTTCCCAATAAATTTTCATCGAGAGCGCCTTCAACTGTGTTTACCAAAAATGTTGCTGAAACTTTTCTCAAAACAGAATCAATCGGTGAAACATGCTCTAAATGTAATTGTATTGTTTTCAAGGCTCCCGATCTTGTTTTGCCACTAACCATGTGTAAAGTGACATTGGATGGTTCCAAATGTGATGTTAAATCAACATTTAATTGTTTTGACAATTGCACAAGAAATTTCAGAGAATCAAAGACCTCGTGCACCCCGAATCTAACAATGCTCGGCATGGAATGTTTTCTATTCTCACTGTAGCATGTACTTGAGGTCCATTTGACGGTGCAACTTTTATGCATAATCTTTGATCTTTCCCAATAAGGGAACACGCACATAAGGATGAATCAGAGATATCAGAAAACATTACTTTTACATCAGTGATATCAGTATTTTCCAAACACTGTTCTGTATCATTTTCCTCCGGATTATTCAAAATCACTCTGTTGTTAAACACCTTGTGGAAAAAGCTTCCAACACGGTGGTCGACTGTTTCTGCAAATTTGAAAAATGTTTTCTGACACTGGCAGATTTCTCCCATGACTGTAACTGACCGGGACTCTCTTCAAACATTTTAGCTAAACGATGTTTGAACTCCACACAATACACGTTGTATTTGTCGCATCCATCCGCATCGGAATCCAGCTTGGCTTCCCCGTCATGAGTGTCGAAAGCCTCAGTCGCCTCACTCATAATTTCTGTGTCCGTACCTACCTGTTGTTCCAGCCCCGCTCTTGCCATCACCTTTTTGCCCAAAGTGGCATCATGGGTGGTGGCCGGGCCAAACTTACGGACCTGACCATATCCATCAGACTTGTCGGACAAACCAGGTATAATTTGGTTGGTTGATAAGCCCGTATTAGGCAAATTTTCACGCTGGGTTAATCAACACTGGCTTGCTCGGTGGCCTGTGTGTCCCAACTGTGGACACCATGGGTCACTAGCAGATTCACGCAACATTGAGTGCATGGTATTGCGGTACCGTGGCACCCGGTTTGTGACGACATTCAGGGCTTTGCTGCCCATAACATTTGGTTTTTTGACATTGCAGAAAAATTCGTCTAACTTTTGCACAATTTCACTTGTAGGTTTTTTTCGTCAGATTAGTATTTTCCCTGGAAATTTGCCACTACAAATCTATCAAACCGGGTGTCATCGAAACGCGGCCATATTTTAATGCCCACCAAATTGTCAATGAGCACTCAATCATAATTCACCCTAGATTTTAGTAATGGCGGCATTTTGGACGTAAACGTAAATAGAATGCCACAAAAGTCTCGTCGCGGGACATCACCGCGTTTTCCCACTCAATATACGTGTACTGTTTCACCAGGTCTCGGAAAATTTCTCCCAAAGACGTCAAGACCTTTTCGTGATTTGATAACTCCTGTGGCTGAAAAAGTGCCACCATTGTCTTAAATGCTTCTCCCCCTAATTTCGTGGAAAACACTTCCTGCCAAAATTGCGGAATTAAATCAGCACAAGGAACCAACAAAACAGCGGTTTTCAATGAACGGTGCCATTCTGAATATGTCAAAGGATAATTTTGACCTCTGAAAATTGCAATTTTGTCAAGAATGTGTGGTTTGAGTAACATCCAGTATTGCAAAAAATTGGCTGAAGTTTGTGAAGCAAATGCTCCTGGTAGAGTGGATAATGTCCATGCATGCCATGGTTTCGAATCAGTTTTACTTGGCGCTGCATGTGGCGCCTCAGCAGTTTTCATCGAAAAAGAGTCGTTGTCAATACCCCTCATACTTTTTGGTGTCAAATGCTCAATTTTGTTGTTCAATGAAACCAGACATGCACACATATCAGAGAGTAACAAATTTTCCGGTATAACCACTGGCTTTTCCAGTGCAACATGAGCCATTTTCGGTGCCAATTGTGGCATCAATTGTGGCGCCATTTCCGATGCCAATTGCGGCGCCAATTGCGGCGCCATTTGCGGCGACATTTCTGATGCCAATTGCAGCGCCATTTCCAACGCCAATTGTGGCACCAATTGCGGCGCCAATTGCGGCGCCAATTGTGGCACCAATTGTGGCGCCATTTCTGACGCCAATTGTGGCACCAATTGCGGCGCCAATTGCGGCGCCAATTGTGGCACCAATTGTGGCGCCATTTCCGACGCCAATTGTGGCACCAATTGCGGCGCCATTCGCGGCGCCAATTGTGGCGTCAATTGCAGCGCCGGCTGCGGCGCAAATCGCGGCACCATTTTTGGTGCCATCACCGGTTTGAGGAGCTCGGTTTGAGCAAAATAGGTGGCCGTGTTGACAACACAACATGGCTGAATCGGCGCTGAGAAAATATGCAAATCAATCCGTTCCAACGTTTTGCGTCGGAACGGTGTAGCCAAATGTGCGTACCGGGACAACCGGTCAAAAATATTTGCAGAGCGCTGCCTCCATCCCCTCACCGTCATACCTAACCGTTTTGTTTCGTGGTACCAAGACATTTGTGTGCCGAGCCGCAGCGTGAGAGTGTCCTTCCCGGAGCCTTGGCATCAATTGTCCGGACGTGTGTTGTGCATTTGTTGAAAAATGAGAATTATGGTAAACTTGTGATACTCGGTTGACACTGTCCGCCATTTGTGAGCCACCAGTTACTCCACCAGTGCAAGCCCCACAACTCGTACCCCCCACAGATGTATTCAACATACAGCGTGAAGAAATAGGTTCTGATGCCAATTGATACCTCACCGATGGTGGATTCTGAACCACCGGTGCAACGTCGATTCCCCAATTATTTATTTCCACACCGCACCAGCTACTCAAAGGCAGCGTTGCAACCGTAACTGATTCGGCAGTCGACACCGACCGTAACGCGTACTGTTCCGATTCAGAAAAATCCTGAACCGCGGTGTGCACTGACAAATCAACACCCGGAATTGGCTTTTTGTGCCGCCAGGCCATTTTCAATTGCAGATTTTTGACAAATCTCAAAGCAGCGGTGTGTGGTGAAAACTGTGGCACACCGTGGTTCGGATGTGCGCGTGTATGGGGTCTACGCCCAGTTGCCGAAGTTTGCGACATTTCTCGAACACCATACACCACACTCAGTCAACTAAACCGTACCTGACTTTTTACCTTCACAGCCTGGGTGTCAACTGGAATTGATCTGTCCCCAGGTCGTCCACCATGAAAATGAAAATGTTTGGTGAAGGATTTATGCAGGAGTGGAGTGGTGTAGCAAGTACCCGTAAGTGCCCCAAGTGGGCAATAAATTGAATTCAAAGAGAAAAGCCCAAATGGCTTGTATCACAGAACACATGCAGATCACCGGATCTAACAAGAAGGATTACTGGAGTGTGCTGGGCGCATTTGTAAAACATCATGCAAAGTGTCAATTGTCATGACAAATGTAGTATAGAGTCAATTGGCATCTCAAATGTCAAGCAAAGTATAATTGTCATGACAAATGTCATGCAGAGTGTAAATTGTGTATCTGAATCTTATGTTTTGGTATCCAAACCTTATATTTTGGTATTCAAATCTTATGTTTTTGTATCCAAATGTTCACATAAGATTTGGTTACAAAAACAACAAGATTTGGATACAAAAGATAAGATATGGATACAAAAGATAAGATTTGGATACAATTTGCTTTACAGTTTCCACTTTAATTTATATTTATCATGACAATTGACACTTTACTTAACATTTTCATGAAAATTGACACTTTCCATTCCATTTCATATGACATTTTGACACTTTACATGGCTTGGGACTGCCCCAGCTCTGCGAAGGTACAGGTTGAACTATAAACAACAGAAAAAAAATTTTACAAAAAATATGCATTTTTATACAATTTTTACAAAAATATGAATTTGTATACAATTTTACAAAAATTCAAATTTTTATACAATTTTTATTTTTATTTTGAAATTTTCCATTTTATTTTATTTTATTCTTCAATTTTCCATTTTATTTAAATTTTAATTTTATTCTTTTCTGAGATTTTGCCAACCCTGATTACCATAACCTTGAAATTGCACCCCTGGGGACAAAACTTTCAAATTGTGAAATGATGCATTGTGGGTTTCTAATTGCACTGATTTGATATAAATATAATGCACTCCAGTTTGACACTACATTACCATAACCCTGAAAATGAACCACTGGTGCCAAAAACTTTCAATTTGTGAAATGATGCATTTTTGGGTTTCTGATTGCACTGATTTCAAATTTGGGTTTCTGATTGCACTGATTTGATACATGCACTCCATTTTGACACTACATTACCATAACCCTAAAAATGAACCCATGGGACAAAATACTTTCAATTTGAGAAATGATGCATTTTAAGGTTTCTGATTGCACTCATTTGAAATATGCACTTCATTTTGACACTTCATTACCATAACCCTAAAAATGAACCCCCTGGGCCAAAAACTTTCAAATCATAAAATATGCATTTGTGGGTTTCTGATTGTAGCGATTTCAAATATGCCCAGGGCTTAAAAAACTAGAAATTGTGAAATGATGCAATGTGGGTTTCTAATTGCACTGATTTGAAATATGCACTCCATTTTGACACTACATAACCCTGAAAACTACATAACCATAGTCCATAACCCTGAAAATGAACCCCTGGAGCCAAAATCTTTCAATTTGTTAAATCATTCATTTTTGGGTTTCTGATTGCACTGATTTCAAATTTGGGTTTCTGATTGCACTGACTTGAGATATGCACTCCATTTTGACACTACATTACCATAACCCTAAAAATGAACCCGTGGGGCCAAATACCGTATTTACTCAAATAATTCCCCCCACTTGAATAATTCCCCCCCTCGAATAATTCCCCCCTGCTAGACGAGTGAGGAAAATATAATTCCCCCACTTGAATAATCCCCCCCACAATGATGGAGAATAAATAATGCACGTTTTTTAAAAAGACAATCAATGAAATCAAACCAAGAAAAATAGCAGTGCCTCGTTTGATTCATCGAATACAAATGCAGCACATTCGGTGTGTAAGGATGCAAAGGAATGTGCACTACGAATGGAAATTGGATGTACATGTGTATGTTGTGTGACGGAAACATAATTGAAAATTTTGAGGAAATAATAATTCCCCCACTTGAATCCCCTTGAATAGTTCCCCCCTCAAAAATGTCTGACAAAAAAATAATTCCCCGGGGGAATTATTCGAGTAAATACGGTACTTTCAATTTGAGAAATGATGCATTTTTGGGTTTCTGATTGCACACATCTGAAATATGCACTTCATTTTGACACTACATTACCATAACCCTAAAAATGAACCCCATGGGCTAAAAACTTTCAAATCATAAAATGATGCATTTGTGGGTTTCTGATTGTAGCAATTTCAAATATGCACTCCATTTTGACACTACATTACTAAAACCGTGAAATTGAACCCCTAGACCCAAAAATTTCAAATTGTGAAATGATGCATTTTGCGGGAGTCTGATTGCACTGATTTGAAAAAACTCAATTTCAACTCTACATTACTGTAAGCCTAAAATTGAACCCCTGGGGCTAATAAATTAGAAATTGTGAAATGATGCATTTGTGGCTTTGTGATTGCTTTGATTTGAAATATGCACTTCATTTTGACACTACATTACCATAACCCTGAAAATGAACCTCCAGGGCCCAAAAACTTTCAACTTTCAACTTTGTGAAATGATGCATTTGTGGGTTTTTTATTGCAGTGATTTGAGATGTGCACTCCATTTTTACTCTACATTACCATCACCTTTAAGTCTAACCCCTGGGGCTAAAAAATTGAAAATTGTGAATTGATGCATTTGTGGATTGATGATAGCGATGATTTTAAATATTCATTCCATTTTGACACTACATTACCATAAACCTGAAAATGAGTTTACAGGGGTTTCCAAATTAGGGACTGAGTTTATGGGAGTTTCCAAATTAGGGACTGAGTTTATGGGAGTTTCCAAATTAGGGGCTGAGTTTATGGGAGTTTTCATATTAGAGGCTGAGTTTATGGGAGTTTCTAAATTAGGGGCTGAGTTTATGGGAGTTTCCAAATTAGAGGCTGAGTTTACAGCAGTTTCCAAATTATGGGTTGAGTTTACAGGAGTTTCCAAATTAGGGGCTGAGTTTAAGGGAGTTTCCAAATTAGGGACTGAGTTTATGGGAGTTTTCATATTAGAGGCTGAGTTTACGAGAGTTTGCAAGCTAGGGGCTGAGTTTACGGGAGTTTGCAAGTTAGGGGTAAGTTAACGGGTGTTTCCAAATTAGGGGCTGAGTTTACAGAAGTTGCCAAATTAGGGGCTGAGTTTATGGGAGTTTCCAAATTAGGGGCTGAGTTTATGGGAGTTTTCAAAGTAGAGGCTGAGTTTATGTGAGTTTACAAATTAAAGGCTGAGTTTACGGGAGTTTGCAAGTTAGGGGCTGAGTTTATGGGAGTTTGCAAGTTAGGGGCTGAGTTTACAGCAGTTTCCAAATTAGGGGTTGAGTTTACGGGAGTTTCCAAATAAGGGGCTGAGTTTATGGGAGTTTCCAAATTAGGTGCTGAGTTTACAGGAGTTTCCAAACTAGGGGCTGCATTTACAGGATTTAAAGGGGGGGTGATAATACACATTAAAGATGATTATTTCGAAGTCTGAAAAATCACGATAGTGATTTTTAAGGTGAATACTATAAAAAGTATGAAAATCAGCATTTTTGTGAAAATTGGGGCCAAATTTCTCTAATAATTGGTCAGTATCTGGTCGCAGGGTGATTGGGGGGGCTCGAGCTTATGTTTCAAGTTAGATACCGTATTTCCTCGAAATACCCCCCCCCCCCTCGAAAAACCCCCCGCCCCCTCGTTTGACCCCTCTCTCGAGACCACTATGAAACAATCACCCCCCACTCCCTCGAAACTCCCCGCCCCCCAAATTGATTGTAAAGAGAACGTACATGACAAATACTGCAGTTTGTGTTCTGCGTAGTGGAGAACACACGTTAAAACAATGTCGGAATCACGTTAGAACAGTGTTTATACCATCTACGTACTAATATAAGTCCACAGGAGTTTTTACATGTCAGTTATTGATGAATTTTTCTACCCCAGCGCACAACACAAACAACGATTTTGTACTAGTATTTCAAAAAAGTTCTTGTGAAAACATAACCCCCCCTCGAAATACCCCCCTCGTTTAACCCCCCCCCTCCCCTCTCGGGAGCACTATGAAACTATCACCCCCCGGGGGGTATTTCGAGGAAATACGGTAGATAGCTGAGCGGCCCAGGGGGTGGATAGGTAGATAGCTGCAGCATTTAAGGGTAACTCCACCGTCCCCCCTCCAACCCCCGCCAGACTGAACCCCTGATTTAGACAGCAAGAAAGAATTGTGAGCAAGGCATAAAAGGGGATTTATCGCCAGCACATTTTAACACATTTGCTTTTATTCGATGTAGGTACCTATACAAAGGCTGCCCTAAAATTTTTTTAAATATATTGATTTATTTGTCCTCAAAATTGATCAACTAGAGTGGCGATTTCACCCTATTATAACAATTTCATATTATCATGGTTGGCGCTTTTTTGGCGCCATTTAAAATGCCGGCGCCAGGCGCCAATTGAGGCATCTAGTTCCGAATGTCGGTAAAGACCAAAGTGTAAAAAAATGAGTTAAGTGCAGATCTGTGATAAGTGCACTTATTTCTTCATGATAGCAAAAGAATTTTTTCAATATCTTATACCGTTCCCGAGATATATATATGCCGATTTTTAGAAAAAACAAAAAAAATCATCCGAAACAGGGTATCTCCACCCTCAAATTGGAAAAAAGTCACTAGAAACAGGGTATCTCCAAAAAGAGCCACCAAAAATTTCACTCGAAACAGGGTATCTCCACCAACGGAAAAAATCATCCGAATTACGGTATAGAATTCCAAACCAGTTTTTGAAAAAAACCTTATGGCTTGCCCAAAGCAATCTTTTGACCGACTGGTAAGTTGGGGTAAGTCTTTTGACCCTCAGTCCACTACCCCCACACAAAAATGGCTCCCAATATGCATATGTGTGCCACGAAATCATGACAACAATGATTTTGAACTTTGTGATTATCAAAATTGTGATTGTAATTGAAAAACCATGATATTAGACTTTTTGCACATTATCTCATTTTTTTCTCACCCATTCAGACCAGATACATGGCAGATTTCCCATTGGTCTCCATAGATTTTTTACAGGTAATTAGTGCCCACATTGACTGTGCACAAGCATTTTGAAATTTGCATTGTGACATTGCAGACGTTGGACACGCTGTCATGCAAGTACCCTCTTTACACAGGGCTATTTTTATTGTTAGCCATAAAAAATACTTGAGTGCAGAAATGGGGCCCAGGAGCAGCCATATGTTGCCTCTGACACTGAACAAAGTAATTTTGGCCCCTATGTGCTCCATGAATAGCTTGGGATAGTGAATTGTCCACCTTTTCAAACCTATGTTTTTCTCAAAAAAATGTTTACTTTGATCAACAACACCATCATTGTGTGGGGCTTCTGGGGTTTCAGAGGGGGTAGAAAAGTTGCACATACTTACAATCTACCAATGTTAGAAAAACTTTTGGTTTCAAATGTCCAGAAAAATTTTAGTAAAATTTAAATTTCATCTGGAACATAAAATTGTATGGAATTCTCATTTATATTTTCCAGAAAAAAATGCAAAAAAAAAATTTTTTTCACCATGTGTGGCCTGAGGGGGTGCCCCCTAGGGTAAATATATTTAGTAAATACATGGGGGCACCCTCACACAAGATGAAAGCCAAACAGCTTGCACATGGGATTGGTTGGTAGAATACAATGAAGTGATTTTCTCATTTTTATTTTCCACCAGTTTACCCGGTCGCATTTTTTTATTTTCGGCGCATACTTTGCGGCAGAGTTGTTAAAATACCGGTATTTTTGGAAAGCGTAAGCGTAAGCGTAAATACACTTTCCAAAGTTTTAGTGTGGATACTAAAAGCGTAAGGTATTTTTTAAATACCTAGGAAAGCGTAAAATAGAGTGTAAGCGTAAAAAATTTTCAGGGAGTTTTTGCTCAGTGAATTCGTTCAAAATCAAGTTTCAGCGACATTTTTTGGATGTCCACTTGGTAGTCTGCACTCTGCCCTTAGATGTTGATGTCAATTAATCAAATTAATCTTCATTTACAAACTCGGACTTTGTGATGTCGATTTTTGAGATGTATTTATACCTAATTATTATGAATACTTACCGCATTTCTTCTAATAGCGTAAACGTAAGACATACTTATGTCATCTTCATTTTCAAACTCGGACGTCGTGCATTTTCGGCCACAAAATTTCTATTCTAACGCCATTGCGATCTAAAGCCATCCAAATATTCTGCCCGAGGACACAGTATAAAAGTGACATTCATATTGCAACACAATTTGTAGATGTGCCGCTATTTCCAGTGCATTACTGCAGACATGCAGTTTCGTTCACTTTCTTTTTTGTAGTTATACACTTTTTACAAAAGCATAAAACCGGACCATGTGAAAAACTTTTTTACGCTTTTAGTACCCGGGTATTTCGGCCGGGAAAGCGTAATAAAGCGTACGGGTATTTTATGATAGCGTAAGCGTAAGCGTAAGTATAAATACCCATTTACCCGGGTATTTCGGGTAAGCGTAAATACGCTTTCGCAACTCTGCTTTGCGGTCCGCGAGTGTAGCAGAAATGCGGTAGTGGTGATAAGCTGTTTGCTGTCTGTGCGGCAATGTTTGCGAATTTATGCGTCGGATGATAACGTAAATAAATATATGCTTGTATTTACGAACCTGAGTCGAAATAGATGCTGCGATAACGTGTTTAAAATTATGCATTTTCAGCCATTATTCCCACTTATAACACCACTTTTTCTACTTATTTGTCACTTTGTATCGGAATGTCGCTCGCTAAAAGTTCTAATTATCCATCCCGGCGTATCCAAAAGCCACATCAATTTTGGATACCGTCTAGCGAAAAGTATCCAATCATTGGGCCACACTGCATTCATTTGGAGCCCCCGATATGAACCTTTGTTGGAACATGGAAACACTCCCAAAGGCATTGGGGAACACAGAATACCCTACCCTGTCGATGTTTATGATGAAATATTTGTGAGTTTATCGGGGATTTTGCGACCTTTTTCTATGTTCCTGTGTTGGTGATAAATTTATTGTGTGTCCTCGAAATACCCCTCGGGGGAATAGTTAAAATTTTGGAGGGGGGGTATTCCGTCATGAAGTGCACTGAAGTGGTCTGAAGTGCCCCCCCACGAAAACACTTCTGTGCCTGTCTACACCTGATCACAAATGAAATGCACTTCACGAACTTTGTCACTAAATTGTCTACAATTGAAAATGCTTGGAAATTCTTGTTGGAAAATGTTGAAGTGACACTTCACAGCAGATCACCAGCACCTTTTTTGCTCTGAATGCTAAACCCCGCCCCCTTGCAGGGTGACCCATTTAAAAGTGAACCTTTCTCCTTGTGGACCAATCCCAGTAACTGGGTAAATTTCGACGAGCAAGCCCTTTATTGGCCATGTGTGGCATATTTCAATGAGGAGAAACACAGGAAAGTCATTGAGAGTATAAGGATTAGGAAGTGAGTTGTGGGAGGAAGTGTCGTTTTGGTGGTAGGTCAGGTAGAAGTATTTCAAATCAACACTTTTCTCATCACTTGTAAACTAATTTGTATATGGGCCCAGATTTCACCATAAACAAGTACCATATTTCCCTGAAATACACCCCCCTGAAAACGAATAGCCACTATGAATTAGTAAGCCTCTCCTCGAACCCCCCCCCTCAACGTTTGTCCCCGGCAGGGACCAAATTTTTAGTCCCCTGCCGGGGACGAACGTCCCCGGTCGGGGACGAAAATTCTCTGTTTACTGAAAACATTTTCTCACCGGGGACGTTTGACCCCGGTCGGGGCCATTTCGGCATTGCTGGGGACCGGGCCCCGGCAGGATTTTGATCACTATACAAAAATACAGTGATCAAAAAAATAAAGTATAAATAAAATGACAACCGGTTACCGCGCTGAGCTGATTTTTTGCATGTGTACTCACTAAACAAAGGAGTACTCACATGCCAAAATTCAGACAAATCCAAAAAAAATTTATACACTCCCCCAAAGAAAATGCATCAGCGCGTGTAACCGTCTCAAAACAATTTTGTGCATGCTAATTTGGTGATAATTCACCTTATAAACATGCAAATCACCCAAACACGCCAATTATTCACTTTTGAAAAAAATTATTTTTTGCCGGGTCCCAGTCCTTGGCCGGGACCTGTGTAAATAGCCAATAAAATTGTCAGGTATCGGGTAATAGAAATGTTGTGTGTCAGGTAATAAAATCATCTGGTATTGGATTGAACAACAATTATACAGCATGGTCTAGTGTATCATAACAAGTAGGGTGTCAATTTTCTGTTTTCCGGAGGAAAATTGTTACCTTATGTTTTCAATAAAAAAAATTTTTTGACACCCTAATCACAAGGTGTATAACTAAGGTCAAATACACATGGAGTTGCAGCAGTTTTTCCAAAAAATCATCTTGCTCAAGAAATAAAGCATGACCATTGAATTGTGATATACCGTATTACCTCGAAATACCCCCAGGGGGTTTATTATTTTGCCAGCAAAATTTGAGGGGGGGGAAATTCGAGGTAATACAGTAAAACATAACTCAATTTGTTGTGGGATACCATCACACCATGGTGGTTGAGTCCCCAAAAATAGTGAAACACATTTGGTGGATTCAGATTGGGGGACAGTGTGACCTCAACATGCTTGGGTAATAACTGTCAAAGGCATTGCACTGTGATAGCAGAAACATCAAACATAGCAGTTTCAATGATTCTAAGTACTGTATTTCCTTGAATTACCTCCTGGGGTATTATTTTTCCAGAGTGAAGATTTTGAGAGAAAAATGTGAAAAATTCAACAAAAACCACCATTTATAAGTTTTTACAGCCTGATATAAGGATGTAGATGGTATAATCTATGTTCTAACATAACACAGTAAGTGGTTTGAACATCTGTTATGCATTACCCGGACCACAAATTCATAGTGCCCATTTTGAGGGGGGAGGGGTATTTTGAGGGGGGGGGGTATTTCAAGGAAATACGGTAAATAATCCTTTCCAGTTGTAGCAATTGAGGTTAATTTATGTTCTTGTTCTTTTCTGGGTTCTATGTTCTGTTATTTTGGATATTGTGTCATGCCATGGCTGTTGAGGCCCCAAGAATGATGGGACATATTTTTTGCTGGTTTTATTTTTGGCCCACAGTTTTCACCTCAGTATATTTGGGAAAACCTCAGTACCAGTGGCAAACTAACAAACTCAAATAACAACTAAAAATTCAACAGTGCTTGAAAGATCTTATCTAATGGTGGCAGTATTCCAGTGGCTTTCACATGATGCCAATAAAGTACACTCAGGATATGAATTCTCATTGCCTGATTACAAAACAGGTGCAAACTCAACTGTGTGAACATTCTGCAGTTGAGCAAACAACACTCTAAGTTGCTTGCTTACCAAGCCTTGCAGTGCACCCAGTTAGACTGTCTGCCTCACTGAACCAGTGAACTGAACACACTTTCTGGAGAAAACTGGAATCAAGTGCACACAAATATCTGGCAACCATTATGGCCAAGGGAAATGCAGCTATCTGAATTGTCTTCTATTGAATCAAATTTTATCAAATGTGAATGAAGACATGTAGTGCATGATAAAATCAGAGTCTTACTTTTGAAACAAACCAATTAGAAGTGTCCACATTACAACTGTACCAAACAACTGAAAGTTATATTCACAATGATCCCAAACTGCTTGAAAGATTGACCTGTGGGAAATTTTTGTGGGGATTTTCGGGTATCGGGTTCGGGTTCGGGTAGTAGAGTTGGGTTTGGGTATCGGGTTTCGGTTCCAAAAAGTGTGCGGGTATAGGGTTTGGGTATCGGGTTCGGGTCGGGTCGGGTCGGTAAACACAACAGTCATTTTACATCAGCTATCTGGTTGATTGATTTTGAAACTCAATAACTCAACTAGGTATTTCTGGGCAGATTTGATGGGTTCAACACTAAAATTGATTGGAAAAACCTGTAGATTTTATTTTTGAGGTCAGACTTGTGACGTCTAAGTTTTTTATGCCTACTTGACATGGTTTTAAACAAAAACAACAACTTCTTGATAATGCTGCCTCTACTTCTGACAATTAGAATTTGTATACCAACAACATTATTTCAATTTTCTTTTGCAATAAAAGGTGATATCACTTAAAACTTCTGCATTCCATCCGTTTAAATGACCATATGAAGAATGATGCTTGCACATTCTAAACTACATATCTCAATTATTTATCAGCCAACTTTTGCCAATGAATGCTAAAATAATCAGAATACCGTATTTCCTTGAAATACCCCCTGGGGGGTGATTGTTTCAGAGTGAGATTTTTGAGGGGGGGGGCTAACGAGGGGGGTATTTCGAGGGGGGTATATCATTTCGCCAGAAAATTTTTGAACTCTCAGTACTAAAATGTTGTTTTTAACGTACACTGACGTCGAAAAATGCAATGATAAGCACCATTTATAACAGTCTATAGGCGCTCCACACGGTGGTTGACGCTACTTTTTAGAAGTTGATTGAGTCAACTCAGAGTCAACTGTTTTTTTTTGTTGACCCCAGAACCTATTTAGTTGAAAACGTGCGCACTTTTTTGTGTCAACTGAAAAATTTGGACAGTTGACAATTTCAAGAAAATGACAAGTCAACTAAAATGACATGCATGCGCAAAAGTGTACGTTTTTTATACAGTTGACATTTCTTGATGATCACCTTTGTCAATTGGGTTATTTTATTAGGCAAAAATCAACTTCAGTTGACATTTTTGCTGCACACAAACAACTGATTTTTATAGTGAAAATGTCAACTAGTCAAAAATGTGTATGTAGTGCATGTAAGTGTACGTTTTTAGTTGACATTTTCATTTTACAGAAATTGACACAAGTAGTCACTCTTCATTGTCAACTGCCCAAAAATGTATGAAAAAGTATGTTTTTTTGCTAGTTGACACAGCACTTGCCGACTTTCTAAAAAAACCTTTATTCATTCATTTTTAATTGAAAATGTATGGAATTTGAGACTCTGATAGAGAAAAATTTACTCCATCTTTCATAGAAGAACTTTTTGCATGAAAAATTATAATTAAGTTTTGAAAAACATTTTTGTCCAAATTTTTTGCTTGACTTGACATCAGGTTTTTGTACTGATTGTACGCGCATGTTCACTTGACAACCATTAATTTTTAACATTGTCAACTTCAAAAAAAATTTGTCACAAAACTTTCTAAAAATGTAATTTGATGCTAGAGTGAATTTGAGTGTAATTTGAGCTAGCTAGTGAGGGAAAATGTGAAAAAGTGGATAAAGACTGGTGAGTGCTCAACTCAGCAATTATTCACTCATTTTCAAAAATCATTTTTGAAAGTCAAATATGTTTCCATTCCTAACAATTAAAAAATATATGTTTTAATATTTTTCCTCCATCAAATGACATGTATGCCACAATTTTAATTGCAGTAAAAACATACCATATATCCTTGAATAAGACCCCAGGGGCATTATTATTTCGTCAGAGGTTTTGGAGGGGGGAGTTATTCAAGGGGGGGAGTTTTTTTTTTCTCAGAACTTCCAGGAAAACTTTCACTTTATTCATTGTTTGAATGCATTCCATCAACACATCTAATGCAGAAAATGACCAGTTCAACAAGAACAAAAACAACGTATCCATCCTAAAATTCATGTTCATCGGCGTCTGAATAATTCAAATACACATTGTCGTTTTACCCAGAGGGGTACTTATTCAAGAGGGGGGAGTTATTCAAGGGGGGGGGCGTTATATTTTCCTCACCTGGCCAACAGGGGGGTGTTATTCAAGGGGGGGTATTATTCAAGGGGGGGGGTCTTATTCAAGGATATACGGTAACTTTAAAATATTTTAACATTGAACTTTCCAAAAATTGTATATTTTGTTTCCTGTATGCATTTCTTTTTGTTCAGAGATCACTATGTTCAAATTTTTTTATCTTTCTGCTGGTACTGTTAGCAATATGATATACATTTGTTGTGTTCAATGAAAAATAAATTTTGGTTTGAGGCAAAATAATTTTTTCCTCTATCATGAAGGCATCATTTAAACATTTTGTTAATAAAAAAATTTCCCTATATTAATACTACATGAATCACCAAAACAATATTCACACAATTACACATGTCACAAATAAAAAATTTCTCAATGTGTAACAAGAAAATAAATTTTAAAATTATCATACTTTACTTTAACATGAACAATTGAGTGTCACAATAACAAATGTATTTTGCTTAATAACATAGGAACATTTGAATCACACAAACAGCATCAAAGAAGGCTGGGTCAACTCATTTCTGAAAATGTATTTTTCGCAGTTGACAATATCATTTGACAATCAGACCTAACTACCAAAAAAATAACAAAAACAGGTTAACACATACGCAGTTGCGTAAATGTCTACTAAGAAATAGGTTGTGTCAACTAAATGGAGTTGACTCTGAGTTGATGCTGGAATCTATGTCAACTAGCGTGTGCAGCGCCATAGACTTAAATTTACATAAGTAAACAGCGGACACGCCAGGTCCAGCACCTACCTTCTGAGTTGGTACCGGACACCATATTTTCAGCTGTAGTGGGGGGATTTTTTCGAAATTTTGAGATTATATACTCAACATCCCCCCACTACTTTATATGGGCTGGGGAAAATCGGCGACCCACCTGAGTGTGGGCCACCATATACATGAATATTTTTTTGAAAAAATTGCTGTCCACGCCATGTCCAGCACCCCGTGTTTTTTACAGTATAACGGGCTGCCAATCTAAAACTGTTGGGCGGAATTGATCGAAATTTTGAGGGGTGTACACAACACCCCCACTACTGTTCACGGAAGGTTGAGCCCCCTGGCGACCCCCTTGAGAGTGGACCGCTGGAAAATGAAGTTAAATTTTTTAGAATTCACTGTCCAGGTTTGGCACTGGACAGCAAAAATAAAAATTACATTAGAATGTTCATTAGATGAAAATGTATACCACCGTAAAAAGTGTGTATTAAAGAAGCAAATTTTAGAATGAAAATTTGATGTGATACTAATGTATTCGACACCCATACACAAGTTCCAGATTAAATTTCGATTTAAGTCAAATCTTTAAAACACTGTCTTAAAGCTGGTTTACAATGTCCTCTAGGGATGATTTAAGGTAAACATTCGCGTAAACCACAAATCAACCAAAATTGCCCAAAACTCAACCATGGAGGAGATTTGATGGGGGTCAACACAAAAGCTGTACCACAAGTAACGATGGCAAACCTCCCAGAAAAAAGTATTTAAATTTTTAAGTGTTTTTTCTAAAATGAATTTTTGAATTTTCGAATTTTTTCCCAAATTAATTTTCGAATTTCGAATTTAATTTTCGAATCTTTTTTGGCAATTTTCGAATTTTTTGAGTAAATATTGAATTTGAAGCTTAAAACACAGTATTTTGACTGTTTTCATGTTTGGAGCCCCTTTTAACCTTAATTTCACTGTAAATGAAGCATGAAATGACAGTTTCACTTCACTTTAACATGACAAATGGTAGAAACACTTACCGTATTTCCTCGCACTACCCCCCGTGGAGTTTATTTTTTCAGAGTGGAAGTTTTGAGGGGGGTTAAACGAGGGGGTCTATTTCGAGGGGGGGGGGTTAATAAATTCATAGTGCCCATTTTGAGGGGGGTGTATTTCGAGAGGGGGGTATTGCGAGGGGGTATTTCGAGGAAATACGGTATGTGTATCAGCTTGCACCATTTTCGCTGGGGCTGAATGTCTTCCAAAAAACGTTTGTGTGACTGCCCCTCGGAAGACCCGCGAGCGATTTTTTGAATTGGTATCTGTATCCGCGGAAGTAGCTCGCCGTGGTACTTTCTAATTGTTTGGGCGGCTCTGTGCAGTGTGCACTCCTAAACGGATTTGATAGGGTCTACTGCTGCGCCACGGACGCCATTTCAATGCTTTTTAATGTTTTTGTCATTACATGAGATTTTTTCAGACCCAGCGCATATCAATTGTCGCTTTATTTAGCACGCTGAACTTAAGACTGTGTTTTGTCGCCTTGAATTACCTGAAAAATTCGAAAACTATTTTCGAATTTTCGAATTTTCGAATTTTTTAAAAAATAAATCGATTTTTAAGTGTTTTTTCCAGGGGTGAAATAAAAATTCGAAAATTATGAAAAAATTTGAAAATTCGAAAATATTTTCGAATTTTCGAATCTTTTTTTGCCATCGTTAACCACAAGGCGAATTTTGTTTCTGAGATGATGTCATTGATGACATCATTACAGTGACCCCCCATTGAAACTCCACTATGGATGATTTTTGGGGCAATGTTGTTTACACGAATTTTTTCCTAAAATCATTTCCTATAGGACATTGTAAACCAGCTTTAAAGCCGGAATTATTGCTTGCAATAGTCTGACGTGAAATGTAAAGTTAGTTCCCTGACGTAAAATGATGACGTGAAATGATAAAAATTGAATTTTTCAATTTGCTCTAGTTGTGGCTGATAACATTCAGTATTGGACACGATTAAGGTATTGATTCATATATTATCCTTAGAAAATTGTAGACCCGTAGCATGATCCACACTCGTGTAATTAATTTCACGATGTCATTTCACGTCGTCATTTCACGTCGAATCGACGCTGAGCTCTAATTCCGGCTTAAAAGCGTGTATTAAAGATTTGACTTAAATCCAAATTTAGTCTGGAACTTGTGTATGGGTGTCGAATACACAACTACCAGAGCAAATTTTTGTGTAAAAATTTGGTTTTTTTGATACACACTTTTCACAGTGGTATACATTGTCCTCTAAGGAACATTCTAATGTAATTTTTATTTTTGCTGTCCAGTGCCGAATCTGGACAGTGAATTCTCAAAAATATCACTTCAGTTTCCAGCAGTCCACTTTCAGGGGGGGGGGGGGAAATACGGTATTCACCTTCTAAAAAATCAACGCTTCTAAAGGCATTCTAACCGGGGGTGCACTGATACGCACATCTGCCCGTTACGCACAGTGCCGTTACGCATCTGCCCGTTACGCACGTTTCACTTGACACTTTTCCAAGTGATTTTCAGATATGAGTGAAGTGAAAAACGCTGCGCAATGACATTAGTGAACTTTTTTCACTTCACTCATAACTGAAAATCACTTGAAAAAGTGTCAAGTGAAACAAAACAGGCAAATGTGCGTAACGGGCAGATGTGCGTATCAGGCCTGCCCCATTCTAACCCACTCAGGTTCGACGTAGCAATAGGCCACAGCATGTGCCAATGTCCCCTGATAATAGCGCACGCAATGGGCATAAAGAACGTGATCTGGGAAATGGCCGGGACATACGTTTTCGACAATGCCGCCATTCTGCACGCGGTGCCGAGGTGCGCTGGTATTTGAGAACTACCATATTTGGTCAATTAATTCCCCTGGGAATTACTTTTTTCGACTCCCCTTTTTGAGGGGGGGGGGGGGTACTATTCAGGAGGGGAATTTTTCAAGGGGGAGATATTATTTCATTGAACCTTTCAGGTACGTTTATATCAACTTATTTCATGAAATATGTTTTGTAACCGAATTAACATGCCATTTTTGAATAGGACACAAAAAATTAAGCATATGACTATAGAGGTAATTTTTGAGGGGGGTTCCTTTCCTCGTTGTCTACAAAGTTGTTAAAACGTATTTACTTTTACTCGAAGAATACGTATACTCGAGTGCTGAGTAAATACGTTTACGCTTCCTCAGGAAAAAGTACCAGTACTCATTTGTACCAATACTTTTTCAAAGTACTCGAGTACAGAAAACGTATTTCGTATTATTTTTATAGTGTTATATACGTATTATTTTTATAGTGTTTTAAGTGAAAAAAAAAATAGGTTAAAATTTTTTTTAAATCATCGAAAATGGGCATATGAGCACATAAATAGCCATAAATTGCTGAAAATAGGCAAAAAGTTCTGGAAATTAACGATTTTGAATGACTATTTGGGTGTAAATTTTCAAAAATACTCTCGTTTACGTTTTCTGGATGAAAAAGTATGTTTACTCACGTTTACTCTTGAGTAAAAGTAAAAAAATTTTACTTTACGTATTCTGTAATCAGGGGTGAGTAAAAAATAAATACTTTACATTTACGTATACTTTGAGAAAAGTTTGGTACTTTTAACAACTCTGGTTGTCTAACAGGAGGGGGGATATAAAGGAAAAGGACGGAAGTAAAAGGAGCAAAAAGGAAAAATTTCTCTTCACCTTCACTCATGACTTTCCTATGTACATTTTACTTTCCGCTTTACATTTACACTTGTGGAACAAGCACCACTGGCAGTCAACTCTGTATACATATCTTACGTCTATGTATCAAAATCTTATGTTTTGTATCCTAATCTTATGTTTGATAATAAGAATTGCATACAAAAACATAAGATCTGAATAGAAACACATAACATTTGGACACAGTTGACTCTTTGGGATTGTTCCCTGTGGTCGGTTAAATAAGCGTAAAATTAAAGACAACTGTAAAATTAGAGAGGAAAGTTAAGAGTAAAGAGTAAAGTGAAGAGTGAAGAGTATATTTTTTCCTTTCTAACCACTTACGAAATTGGCCCCAGGAGCCAGTTCGGCAAAACGAGAAGTGAGCAGAGTTGGAAAAACGTATTTACGCTTACCCAAAATACCCGGTTATTCGGGTATTTATACTTACGTTTACGTTTACGTTTTCCAAAAATACCATTACGTTTTGTTACGTTTTCCTGACCAAAATACCTGGGTACTAGGGAAAACGTAAAAAACTTGTGATCGTTCTCACGTGCACATGTTCAAATGGGCCGCACCACCTGCAGCCAACAATATTCTCATGTTTTTGCATAAATGTAACATGTTTATGTACAAAAAAGCGGTGTATGTAAAAAGTGACTGCATGCTTGCACGTACACATGGAATTTCGGGTACATATTCAAAAATGTGTTCAAATGCTGAACACAGAAACCTTTTTGTTTGTTTGTAGAGCATTGCGTTTATAAAAATTTTTGTGATGAATTCCGACGATGCCACTTGCAACAACTGTGAGTAGCACACGTTTTGAACCTGGAGGGGCGAGTGCAAGCTCTGGTGCCAATCCCAGACTCTGTAGGATGCCCTGTAAAATGTAAAATTTCATGCAAATGTCAAAACTTCTGTAAAATGCCCAGCAAAATGGCAAAAATTGGCCACCTTCCAGGGCATTTTGCATGACTTTAGACACTTTGCATGCCATTTGACATTTTACAAAGCATTTTACAGGGTCTGGGACTCCCCCAGAATCACCAGCGTAGTTGGATTTGGCCACACTTACAACAGAAAGTGGTGCAGATGGAGCGATTTACCCATCCAAAGGTGAAAATAATGGTATTTTCCAAAGCACAATGGCAAATACTGTGTGTAAAATTTTTACGTTTACGTTTTTTTAACGTATTCCTTGGTATTTTAAAAATAACTTACATTTGAGCATTTATACTTTTGATTTGGAAAAGGTATTTAGTTTACATTTACGTTTTCCAAAAATACCAGTATTTGCACAACTCTGGAAGTGAGAAGTGAAATGGCAAAGGGGAAGTAAAAGCGCAAAGGTGAAGTGAAAGGCGGTGCACTAGTACGCACAAATTTTCCCATTATTTCACGTGACACTTTTTCAAGTGATTTTCAGATATGAGTGAAGTGACAAAAAGTTCACTAATGTCATTGTGCAACATTTTTTCACTTAACTCATATCTGTAAATCACTTGAGAAAGTGTCAAGTGAAAAAACGGGAAAATGTGCGTAATGGGCATTTGTGCATAATAGGCCTGCCCCGAAGTGAGATGGCAAGTGAATTGATAAGGAAATTGGCAAAAGCTATGGGAAATTGCTTTTTATTTTTATTTTTTAACTTCACTTTTGCCAATTCACTTGTTATTTCACTTGGCTTTGCGCTTTTACTTGGTTTTTGTCATTTCACTTCTCACTTCTCATTTTGCGGAACTGGCACCTGGACACACCAGGAACAAAATAGTCTGGCACTGGCGCTTGGTGCCATTTTGCTTTGGTGCCATTGGCGCTCGGTGCTTGTGTGCATCAAACTCACTGGCGATTTTTACCTCACTACACTGGCGCCGTATTTTTCAGGGCTCCCTCGCACATCCCCAATGTTGTGTCTTCCAGTACGGATCGAATGTCCTTCTTTGAACGTCTGTCCAATTTTTGCCTTGTGGCTGCAATTGAACTGATGTATGCGTCCAAGGATTATATCGTGATGAGGCAGTGCGAGATGTACAGGTGGCAGTCCCAAGCCCTGTAAAGTGTAAAGTAAATTGTCAAATGTAAAGTCAAATGTCAATTGTCATGCAAAGTGTCAAATTTAAAGGCAAATGTAAAGCAAAATGTCAATTGTGTATCCAAATTATATATTTCGTATCTAAATCTTCTGTTTTTCTATGTGGAAAAACAAGATTTGGATACTAAATTTTGGTTTGAATACACAATTGACACTTTACTTCACATTTGACACTTTCCATGACAATTGACATTTGACTTTGCATTTGACACTTTAATTTACACTTTACAGGGCTTTGGACTGCCCCCAGGGAATCACCGAATTATGATTATCCTCATTGCTGGAACGATTTGGGAACAGGGGTGGTTTTGCATTCAAATTTCTACTTTGTTTTATAAAAACTGTGTCATTCATTAAAACCTTTAAAAAATATTCATATGCTTGATAATAAATTCAAATCGTAAAGTTACCTGTAAAGTAAAGTACCCGTTATCGCATTCATGCTAAACTGTAAAACCGCCGCTATGCAAATTATTCTGCTCAAAACTGTGATTTTATGTCCACAAAACCTTTGAAAAAATGCACAATTGATTTTACGTGGTTTTTCAGCACTTCCAAAAAAAATTCTTTGCAATCTTTTTGCTATCATTCATAAACAAAATTTCGAATCACAGGTAAATGGCATCCTCATAAATGGTGAAAGTATGCTGGTGCCTGTCCCAGACCCTGTAAAATGCCCTGCAAAATGTCAAATGTCATGCAAAGTGTCAAAAGTCATGTAAAATGCCATGCAAAATGGCAAACGTGTTTGTCACTTTGCAGGGCATTTTACATGACTTTTGACACTTTGCATGACATTTGACATTTTACAGGGCATTTTACAGGGTCTGGGACTGCCCCCTGGACTTCCCAAGACCCTTGCTACACACCGTGGCATTTCTAAGTTCGGAAAATGCGTTCGAGCAATCGAAAACGTCAAAGTTAGACAAGCATTGGCTGGATATTTTGGAAGACAAATCTAAAAAGGGAACAATTCTTTTTTCATTAGGTAGCATCGCTGACATGAGGACAATTCCGCTGAAAATTAAGGTGCAATTTTCACAATTAATTTTAATTTTTCATCATTTTTATTTATATTTTTACACACGCAGCTGACACTTTTGTCTGCATTTGCAAAGTTTCCCAATTATGCAATTATTTGGAAATATGACGGGGGAGGGAGCGATTTTGATGAGGCTAAGAAACATTCCCATGTTCATCTGGTTGATTGGACGCCGCAAATGCAGATTTTAAGTGAGTTTGATATTGGGTAATTTTGGTATACTCGTCGGACATCACACTTAGTATGGAAACCTAGCATAACCCATCTGAATAATCAACCAAAAATTATAAAATTTTTCATCATAATATTTCACTTTTACTATGGAATAATTTTTAACTATTTACATTTACTATTAACTGGGCTACTTACAATGGCCCTGGAATGGCCGGGGATCGAT
>OZ038453.1:25746833-25792126 GCA_964036195.1 Sphaerolaimus hirsutus | reverse complement strand
ATCCTGTAAACACAGCCCCTATTTGGAAACTCCTGTAAACTCAGCCCCTAATTTGAAACTCCTATAAACTCAGCCCCTAACTTGCAAACTCTTGTAAACTCAGCCCCTAACTTGCAAACTCCCATAAACTCAGCCACTTATTTGTAAGCTCCCATAAACTCAGCCTCTAATTTGAAAACTCCCATAAACTCAGCCCCCAATTTTGGAAACTCCTGTAAACTCAACCCATAATTAGGAAACTGCTGTAAACTCAGCCCTAATTTGGATACTCCAATAAACTCAGCCCCTAATTTAGAAACTCCCATAAACTCAGCCCCTAATATGGAAACTCCCTTAAAATCAGCCCCTAATTTGGAACTCCCATAAACTAAGCCCCTAATTTGGAAACTCCCGTAAACTCATTTCAGGTTTATGGTAATGTAGTGTGAAAATGGTATGAATATTTCAAAAAATCACTATCATCAATCCACAAATGCATCAATTCACAATTTTCAATTTTTTAGCCCAAGGGTTAGACTTAAAAGGTTATGGTAATGTGAGTAGAAATGGAGTGCACATCTCAAATCACTGCAATAAAAAACCCACAAACGCATCATTTCACAAATTGAAAGTTTTTGTGCCCAGGGGTTCATTATCAGGGTTTTAGTAATGTGGTGTCAAAATGGAGTGCATATTTGAAATCGCTACAATCAGAAACCCACAAACACATCATTTTATGATTTGAAAATTTTTGGCCCTGGGGGTTCATTTTCAGGGTTATGGTAATGTAGTGTCAAAATGAAGTGCATATTTCAAATCAAGGCAATCAAAAAGCCACAAATGCATCATTTCACAATTTCTAATTTATTAGCCCCATGGGTTCAATTTAAGGCTTACAGTAATGTAGAGTTGAAATTGAGTCATTTCAAATCAGTGCAATAAGAAACCTGCAAAATGCATCATTTTACAATTAGAAATTTTTGGGTCTAGGGGTTCAATTTCAGAGTTTTAGTAATGTAGTGTCAAAATGGAGTGCATATTTGAAATCGCTACAATCAGAAACCCACAAATGCATCATTTTATGATTTGAAAGTTTTTGGCTTAGGGGGTTCATTTTTATGGTTATGGTAATGTAGTGTCAAAATGAAGTGCATATTTCAAATGAGTGCAATCAGAAACCTGAAAATGAATGATTTCACAAATTGAAAGTTTTTGGCTCCAGAGGTTCATTTTCAGGGTTATGGTTATGTAGTTTTCAGGGTTATGTAGTGTCAAAATGGATTGCATATTTCAAATCAGTGCAATTAGAAACCCACATCGAATCATTTCACAATTTCTAATTTTTTAAGCCTTGGGCATATTTGAAATAGCTACACTCTGAAACCCACAAATCCATCATTTTATGGTTTGAAAGTTTTTGGCCCAGGGGGTTCATTTTTAGGGTTATGGTAATGTAGTGTCAAAATGAAGTGCATATTTCAAATGAGTGCTATCAGAAACCCGAAAATGCATCATTTCTCAAATTGAAAGTATTTGGCCCCATGGGTTCATTTTTAGGGTTATGGTAATGTAGTGTCAAAATGGAGTGCATATATCAAATTGGTGCAATCATAGACCCAAATTTGAAATCAGTGCAATCAGAAACCCAAAAATGAATGATTTCACAAATTGAAAGTTTTTGGCTCCAGAGGTTCATTTTCAGGGTTATGGTTATGTAGTTTTCAGGGTTATGTAGTGTCAAAACGGAGTGCATATTTCAAATCAGTGCAATTAGAAACCCACATTGAATCATTTCACAATTTCTAATTTTTTAAGCCCTGGGCATATTTGAAATCACTACACTCAGAAACTCACAAATCCATCATTTTATGATTTGAAAGTTTTTGGCCCAGGGGGTTCATTTTAGGGTTATGGTAATGTAGTGTCAAAATGAAGTGCATATTTCAGATGAGTGCAATCAGAAACCCGAAAATGCATCATTTCTCAAATTGAAAGTATTTAACCCCATGGGTCCATTTTGAGGGTTATGGTAATGTAGTGTCAAAATGGAGTGCATATATCAAATCAGTGCAATCAGAAACCCAAATTTGAAATCAGTGCAATCAGAAACCCAAAAATGCATCATTTCACAAATTGAAATTTTTTGGCCCCAGTGGTTCATTTTCAGGGTTATGGTAATGTAGTGTCAAAATGAAGTGCATATTTCAAATGAGTGCAATCAGAAACCTGAAAATACATCATTTCTCAAATTGAAAGTATTTGGCCCCATGGGTTCATTTTTCAGGTTATGGTAATGTAGTGTCAATGGAGTGCATATATCAAATCAGTGCAATCAGAAACCTAAATTTGAAATCAGTGCAACCAGAAACCCAAAAATGCATCATTTCACAAATTGAAAGTTTTTGGCCCCAGTGGTTCATTTTCAGGGTTATGGTAATGTAGTGTCAAAATGGAGTGCATTATATATCAAATCAGTGCAATTAGAAACCCACAATGCATCATTTCACAATTTGAAAATTTTGGCCCCATTTTGGGTTCAATTTCAGGGTTATCGTAATGTACTGTCAGAATGGAGTGCATATTTCAAATCATTGTAATCAGTAACCCACAAATGCATTATATCACAATTTATATTTTTTAGCCCCGGGGGCCTCACTTAAGGATTATGGTAATGTTATTGTTAACTCCCATAAACTCAGCCCCTAATTTGGCAAACACCCATCAACTCAACTCCGATAAACTCAGCCTCTAATTTTTAAACTTGTGTCAACAGCCCCTTATCTTTAAACTTCTGTCAACTCAACCCTAATTTATCAACACCCATCAACTCAACCCTGAATTGTAAACTCAGCCCCTAAAAACTCAAGTCAACCCCCTATACATGTGCAATTGCATTCTTGGGAAGCAACTTTGCCATCTACTAACCCTGTTTGTCAAGATTGTGGATCGTGTTTGTAAAGGGCATTTGTACTAATAAATAGTGACTGCATTGTGTGCAAAAACACACACGAATCGGGCACAATGAGGCCTGTGATTGTGCCTCCTATCTTTTGCATTGAAGCATCCTTAGCGTGCAGTTCTCTCGAAATTGTATAGGTGGAGATAAGTCTACAGGAGTTTTTACATGTCAGTTATTGATGCATTTTTCTACCCCAGCGCACAACACAAACAACGATTTTGTACTAGTATTTCAAAAAAGTTCTTGTGAAAACATAACCCCCCCTCGAAATACCCCCCCTCGTTTAACCCCCCCCCCCCCCCCTCTCGGGAGCACTATGAAACTATCACCCCCCGGGGGGTATTTCGAGGAAATACGGTAGATAGCTGAGCGGCCCAGGGGGTGGATAGGTAGATAGCTGCAGCATTTAAGGGTAACTCCACCGTCCCCCCTCCAACCCCCGCCAGACTGAACCCCTGATTTAGACAGCAAGAAAGAATTGTGAGCAAGGCATAAAAGGGGATTTATCGCCAGCACATTTTAACACCTTTGCTTTTATTCGATGTAGGTACCTATACAAAGGCTGCCCTAAAATTAATTTAAATATATTGATTTATTTGTCCTCAAAATTGATCAACTAGAGTGGCGATTTCACCCTATTATAACAATTTCATATTATCATGGTTGGCGCTTTTTTGGCGCCATTCAAAATGCCGGCGCCAGGCGCCAATTGCGCCACCGGAAAATGGCGCCATGGCGCTTTCGCAGACTCCAGCGCGAGGCGCCAATGGCGCCAGAGCGTTTTAGCGCCAAGCGCCAAAAGCGCCATGGCGCTTTTTGCTTTGGCGCAAGCGCCAGGCGCCAGCGCCAGGCGCCAGCGCCATGGCGCTTTTCCATCACAAGCCAAGTGCATGAACTAACTAGCCGTGAAATGTCCATTTTTCTTTTAATATTATTTTTTTCAATTCCGAGCATCTGGGTGGGACACATGGTTTGTTTTTGCTCTATTCACGAGCAAATTCTAATTCTCTGGTTTTTTAGGATGAAATGTCCACCGACTAGACCTGATCACAGGTACAAACTTTTCCCTTCAAAACAAAAGTACATAAGTTTATGGAAGCTCAAAAAAGAATTGGAAGTACAACAAGTCTTTGCAACACATTTGTGTTGTGCATTGGAACAAAACATGATGTTTATGTAAAAAAAGTCTTCTGCACAACAGCTGTTTGTTGTGCAGAAGTATATGCTGGTACATGGGATGACAAAACTTGACTATATCTCAGGTCTAAAAAAATTGAATTCCCATTTTGCACATGTGTAGTCCTGACATAGCAGTGTGTGTGCATGCAAAATTACAACACCATTGCAATGCACACTCTATAGATATGAGCCAAAAATTTGTTCAGGAAAAGTCTGATTTTGGCTAATGATAACGTAAATTAAATTAGTGACCGATGGTATTGTATAGCGAAATGTTCGCTGACTTTAGAACGTGCGACGATTGCGCAATTTAGATTGCGCATTTTATCGCTTAATATATTTTACATCCTTTATTCTTGGCTGAATTCCAGCAAAATGACGTCATGCATGGGTTACGGTCAGCAGAATTGACTGGCATAAAGTAACCCGAGTTTACCAATGCACTAAAACTAAATAAAAATCATCACAACAAACATGTGTTGTGCAATACACATTTTTAAAACTGTGCGACAGAAATGTGTTGTGCATTGGAAATTACGGTGTGTGTTTTCAAAAAATATAAATTCCTTATGGCTTGCCCAAAGCAATCTTTTGACCGACTGGTAAGTTGGGGTAAGTCTTTTGACCCTCAGTCCACTACCCCCACACAAAAATGGCTCCCAATATGCATACGTGTGCCACGAAATCATGACAACAATGATTTTGAACTTTGTGATTATCAAAATTGTGATTGTAATTGAAATACCATGATATTTGACTTTTTGCACATTATCTCATTTTTTTCTCACCCATTCAGACCAGATACATGGCAGATTTCCCATTGGTCTCCATAGATTTTTTACAGGTAATTAGTGCCCACATTGACTGTGCACAAGCATTTTGAAATTTGCATTGTGACATTGCAGACGTTGGACACGCTGTCATGCAAGTACCCTCTTTACACAGGGCTATTTTTATTGTTAGCCATAAAAAATACTTGAGTGCAGAAATGGGGCCCAGGAGCAGCCATATGTTGCCTCTGACACTGAACAAAGTAATTTTGGCCCCCATGTGCTCCATGAATAGCTTGGGATAGTGAATTGTCCACCTTTTCAAACCTATGTTTTTCTCAAAAAAATGTTTACTTTGATCAACAACACCATCATTGTGTGGGGCTTCTGGGGTTTCAGAGGGGGTAGAAAAGTTGCACATACTTAAAATCTACCAATGTTAGAAAAACTTTTTGGTTTCAAATGTCCAGAAAAAATTTTTTTTAGATTTAAATTTCATCTGGAACAAAAAATTGTATAGAATTCTCATTTTTATTTTCCAGAAAAAAATGCGAAAAGAAATATTTTGGCACCATGTGTGGCCTGAGGGGGTGCCCCCTAGGGTATATATATATATATATATAAATAGTAAATACATGGGGGCACCCTCACACAAGATGAAAGCCAAACAGCTTGCACATGGGATTGGTTGGTAGAATAGAATGGAGTGATTTTCTCATTTTTATTTTCCACCAGTTTACCGGGTCGCATTTTTTTATTTTCGGCGCATACTTTGCGGTCCGCGAGTGTAGCAGAAATGCGGTAGTGGTGATAAGCTGTTTGCTGTCTGTGCGGCAATGTTTGCGAATTTATGCGTTGGATGATAACGTAAATAAATATATGCTTGTATTTACGAACCTGAGTCGAAATAGAAGCTGCGATAACGTGTTTAAAATTATGTATTTTCAGCCATTATTCCCACTTAAAACACCACTTTTTCTACTTATTTTGTGTCACTTTGTATCGGAATGTCGCTCGCTAAAAGTTCTAATTATCCATCCCGGCGTATCCAAAAGCCACATCAATTTTGGATACCGTCTAGCAAAAAGTATCCAATCCTTGGGCCACACTGCATTCATTTGGAGCCCCCGATATGAACCCTTGTTGGAACATGGAAACACTCCCAAAGGCATTGGGGAACACAGAATACCCTACCCTGTCGATGTTTATGATGAAATATTTGTGAGTTTATCGGGGATTTTGCGACCTTGTTCCAGAGTTGTTAAAATACCGGTATTTTTGGAAAGCGTAAGCGTAAGCGTAAATACAATTTCCAAATTTTGAGTGTGGATACTGTAAGCGTAAGGTATTTTTAAAATACCTAGGAAAGCGTAAAAAAAAGCGTAAGCGTAAAAAAAATTTATGAAGTGGTCTTGCTGTTGAGCAGTCTAGTAGGGGGATTGTGGGTTGCCCAAATAAAATGCCCAAACCCAACTTTTTATCCCAGAGGTTGCTCAGCTATCGATCCTCCTGAGGCTCAGTACCTATTGATTCCCAGAAACCACAGGCACTCAGCCACCCCCCCCCAGAAAATGCTTCACCTTCTAACTCAGACTTAGTCCTGTCGACGGTGAAAATCGTCGTCGTAATCCTAAATTGTCCCCAATATTCCTAATATAAAGCTACGCTTGACAGCACAAATTTCACCAGACATTTGTGTTTCAAGACATTTTTTACATGTGCCGCTATATTCAATGCGTTATTGCACGCACGCAGTCATTTTTTTAGTACGCCTCCTCGTTCGCTTCTCGTTCACTTTCATTGTTGTGGTTTTACGCTTTTTCAAAAGCGTAAAACTGGACCGTGTGAAACGTTTTTTACGCTTTTAGTACCCGGGTATTTCGGCCAGGAAAGCGTAATAAAGCGTATGGGTATTTTATGAAAGCGCTTTCGCAACTCTGCTTGTTCTATGTTCCTGTGTTGGTGATAAATTTATTGTGTGTACTCGAAATACCCCTCGGGGGAATAGTTAAAATTTTGGAAGGGGGGTATTCCGTCATGAAGTGCACTGAAGTGGTCTGAAGTGCCCCCCCCCCACGAAAACACTTCTGTGCCTGTCTACACCTGATCACAAATGAAATGCACTTCACGAACTTTGTCACTAAATTGTCTACAATTGAAAATGCTTGGAAATTCTTGTTGGAAAATGTTGAAGTGACACTTCACCGCGGATCACCAGCACCTTTTTTGCTCTGACTGCTAAACCCCGCCCCCTTGCAGGGTGACCCATTTAAAAGTGAACCTTTCTCCTTGTGGACCAATCCCAGTAACTGGGTAAATTTCGACGAGCAAGCCCTTTATTGGCCATGTGTGGCATTTTTCAATGAGGAGAAACACAGGAAAGTGATTGAGAGTATAAGGATTAGGAAGTGAGTTGTGGGAGGAAGTGTCGTTTAGGTGGTAGGTCAGGTAGAAGTATTTCAATTCAACACTTTTCTCATCACTTGTAAACTAATTTGTATATGGGCCCAGATTTCACCATAAACAAGTACCGTATCTCCCCGAAATACCCCCCCCCCCCTGAAAACGAATGGCCACTATGAATTAGTAAGCCTCTCCTCGAACCCCCCCCCCCCCCCCCTCCCCCCTCCCAAATCAAGTGTAAAGAAAATGTAAATGACAAAACATGTGGTTTGTGATCTGGGGAATGCAGAACACACGTTAAAAATAATGATGTCTTACATTAGAATAGGGTTTTGTTCCATCTATCTTCATACTTATATTTACAGGGTGCAACAATTTAGACGCCCCCTCTAGATTCCAAATAACTTGTCACTGGGTAGTCGGATTAACGTCAACTTTCGGGTCAACATTAACAACTAAATAGGAAAGGATCCTTGAAAATGTGTAGGCGATAGCTCCACTGGTTCTCAAGTTATTCATGCAAACGCGTAATTGTCACTATCAACACCTCGTGACGATAGGCATTGAGCGATAAAAATGCACAATAACCAGTGCAAAAATTTTATTATGAAGGAGTGATGTGCACTGGCTCACAAAATAGAACAAATTATCACTCAATGTTACCACCACTCTTGTGAATAGCCAACTGCAACCAATCTGGGTTTCATTTGCAGCTTCGGTTTTGTCAATGTGTATTGCCACGAGGTGGTAGTAAAGCGACAATTATTGGTGTTTGCATGAATAACTTGAGAACGAGTGGAGCTATCTCAGCCATATTTTCAGGGGGGTTTCCCTTTTTAGTTGTTGATGTTGACCTAAAGTTTGACATTAATCCGACTACACAGTGACACGTTATTCGAAATCTAGAGGGGCGTCTTGATTGCCACACCCTGTATAAGTCTATAGACTCTTACACATCAACTTACGCAAGAACAAATCAGTACTGGGAGTAGGGTTGGGACCCCGAACCGACTCGAACCGAACTGAACCGCGGTTTTAAGCAAATTTTGGAACCGAGAACCGAGAACCGGAACCGAAGTAAATACCGGAACCAGAATTGACAACCGGCCCTTATACCCGGAACCGAACTAGATACCGAAAGAACTGATCACATGAATTTTCACAAAATTTGGTGACCAAACAATAGGGTTGGGAATTTCAAAATTTTTGGGTTTGGGTATCGGGTCCAAAAAATTTCGGGTTGGGTATCGGGTATTGGTTCCAAAAAATTTGGATATCAGGGTATCAGGTTCGGGTTTGGGTATTGAGGTCAGGTGTCGGGTCGGGTTTTCAGGTCAAAATGTCGGGTATTGGGTAATAAAATTGTCAGGTATCGGGTAATAGAAATGTTGTGTATCAGGTAATAAAATCATCTGGTATTGGATTGAAAAACAATTATACAGCATGGTCTAGTGTATCATAACAAGTAGGGTGTCAACTTTCCGTTTTCCGGAGGAAAATTGTTACCTTATGTTTTCCATAAAAAAATTTTTTTGACACCCTAATCACAAGGTGTATAACTAAGGTCAAATACACATGGAGTTGCAGCAGTTTTTCCAAAAAATCATCTTGCTCAAGAAATAAAGCATGACCATTGAATTGTGATATACCGTATTACCTCGAAATACCCCCAGGGGGTTTATTATTTCGCCAGCAAAATTTGAGGGGGGGGGGGGGATAATTCGAGGTAATACAGTAAAACATAACTCAATTTGTTGTGGGATACCATCACACCATGGTGGTTGAGTCCCCAAAAATAGTGAAACATATTTGGTGGATTCAGATTGGGGGACAGTGTGAGCTCAACATGCTTGGGTAATAACTGTCAAAGGCATTGCACTGTGAACATAGCAGAAACATCAAACATAGCAGTTTCAATGATTCTAAGTATTGTATTTCCTCGAATTACCTCCTGGGGTTTTATTTTTTCAGAGGGAAGATTTTGAGAGAAAAATGTGAAAAATTCAACAAAAACCACCATTTATGAGTTTTTACAGCCTGATATAAGGATGTAGATGGTATAATCTATGTTCTAACATAACACAGTAAGTGGTTTGAACATCTGTTATGCATTACCCGGACCACAAATTCATAGTGCCCATTTTGAGGGGGGGGGGTGGTATTTCGAGGGGGGGGGGGTATTTCGAGGAAATACGGTAAATAATCATTTCCAGTTGTAGCAATTGAGCTTAATTTATGTTCTTGTTCTTTTCTGGGTTCAATCTTCTGTTATTTTGGATATTGTGTCATGCCATGGCTGCTGAGGCCCCAAGAACGATGTAACATATTTTTTGCTGGTTTTATTTTGGCCCACAGTTTTCACCTCAGTATATTTGGGCAAACCTCAGTACCAGTGGCAAACTAACAAACTCAAATAACAACTAAAAATTCAACAGTGCTTGAAAGATCTTATCTAATGGTGGCAGTATTCCAGTGGCCTTCACAGGATGCCAATAAAGTGCAACTGTTGGCACACTCAGGATATGAATAAACATTGCCTGATTACAAAACAGGTGCAAACTCAACTGTGTGAACATTCTGCAGTTGAGCAAACAACACTCTAAGTTGCTCTGCTACCACGCCTAGCAGTGCACCCAGTTAGACTGTCTGCCTCACTGAACCAGTGCAACTGAACACACTTTCAGGAGAAAACTGGAATCAAGTGCACACAAATATCTGGCAGCCATTTTGGCCAAGGAAAATGCAGCTATCTTAATTGTCTTCTATTGAATCAAATTTTATCAAATGTGAATGAAGACATGTAGTGCATAATAAAATCAGATTCTTACTTATTGAAACAAACCAATTAGAAGTGTCCACATTACAACTGCACCAAACAACTGAAAGTTATACTCACAATGCTCCCAAACTGCTTGAAAGATTGACCTGTGGGAAATTTTTGTGGGGATTGTTGGGTATTGGGTGCGGGTTCGTGTATTGAGGTCGGGTATCGGGTTCGGGTTCAGGTATCGAGTTTAGGTTCCAAAAAGTGTGCGGGTATCGGGTTCAGGTATCGGGTTCGGGTCGGGTCGGGTCGGTAAACACAACAGTCATTTTACATTAGCTATCTGGTTGATTGATTTTGAAACTCAATAACTCAGAGTAAAATGACAAATGGCAAGTTAAGAGTAAAGTTTAAGTTTAAGAGAAAAGTTTAAGTTTAAGAGAAAAGTTAAAATTGAAGAGTTGAGTTAAAAGTTGAGTTAAATGTTAAGAGTTGAGTTAAAGGTTAAAAGTTGAGTTAAGAGTTGAGTTAAAGGTTAAAAGGTGAGTTAAAAGTTGATTTAAAAGACAAATGGGGGAAAAATGTAATAAAAAATAATAAAAAAATTTAAAAAAATGAATTCAGATCTTGAGAGCGTTAGATTTGAAACAACATTCCGCGATTTTTTCTTTTTTTAGCGATAATTTTTTTGGATACGTTATTTTCAAATGACGTGCATACAACATTGGCACCATGCCAGCAAACAGCCGTATCGATACCAATTTCATATTTTTATTTTTTTTTATTTTTTTACCATCATTTTCCACTTGTCTCTTAACTCTCAACTCAACTCTTAACTCTTAACTCAACTTTTAACCTTTAACTCAACTCTTAACATTTCACTCAACCTTTAACTCAACTCTTAACATTTCACTCAACCTTTAACTCAACTCTTAACATTTAACTCAACTCTTAAACTTAAACTTTTCTCTTAAACTTTAACTTTACTCTGTACTCGCCATTTGTCATTTTACTCAACTCTTAACTTTTAACTCTTAACTTGTCCACTTGCGGAACCGGCACCTGGGCAGATTTGATGGGTTAAACACAAAAAATGATTGGAAGAACCTGTAGATTTTATTTGAGGTCAGAATTGTGACGTCTCAGTTTTTTATGCCGACTTGACATGGTTTTTAACAAAAACAACAACTTATTGATAATGCTGCCTCTACTTCCGACAATGAGAATTTGTATACCAACAACATTATTTATTTCAATTTTGTTTTGCAATAAAAAGTGATATCACTTAAAACTTCTGCATTCCATCTGTAAAAATGACCATATGAAGAATATGCGTGCACATTCTAAACTCCATATCTCAATTATTTCTCAGCCAACTTTTGCCAATGAATGCTAAAATAATCAGAATACTGTATTTTTTGAAAAAATTGCTGTCCACGCCATGTCCGGCACCCCGTGTTTTTACAGTATAACGGGCTGCCAATCTAAAACTGTTGGGGGGAATTGATTGAAATTTTGAGGGGTGTACACGACAGACACCCCCCACAACTGTTCACGGAAGGTTGAGCCCCCCGGCGACCTCCTTGAGAGTGGACTGCTGGAAAATAAAATGATATTTTTAGAATCGTAAAAAGTGTCCATTAAAGAAGCAAATTTTAGAATGAAAATTTGATGTGATACTAGTGTATTCAACACCCATACACAAGTTCCAGATTAAATTTCGATTCAAGTCAAATCTTTAATACAGTCTTAAAGCTGGTTTACAATGTCCTCTAGGAGATGATTTAAGGTAAACATTCGCGTAAACAACAAATCAACCAAAATTGCCCAAAAAGCTCAATCATAGAGGAGATTTGATGGGGGTCAACACAAAAGCTGTCCCACAAGTAGGGCTCGAAACTCGATTGGTTTCAAACTCGAGTTCGAGTCGCAACCCCAAAATTTTTCCGGTCGAGTCGGGTGAGTTAGTGAAAAGCTGAGTCAGTCAGAAATCTCGAGTCTCGAGTCGAGTCGGATGTGTTACATTTTGGAATGATGCTTGCAGAAATTTCAGATACTGGTTTCTCTCCCAAAGTTTTCACACACACTTAATGACTTCTAATGCCCACAATTCAGTTTGGTATCAAGATAAAGCAAAACTTGAACTTTTTGTCACACATTTTCACTCTCTTGATGTTGCCACAAAAAAGTTGCATAAAAAACCAGCCTGGCAATGGAAAAACAACATATTTTATTGACCCAGTTTTTATAATAAGTACAATTTTTTTAAAGAAAACCATTGAAAAAATTATATCCCTAAACCAGCCAGCAAATTACATGTAAAGCCAATTTCAGGCAAGGAATGGAAACCAATTTCCCTTGTGAGAAATACATATTCTTTTGCATTTCCATGAAGAAGACGGGGGCACCTATCATATGAAGATCATCAACTACAACCAGAGATTTATCCATTATTTTTGAATGGGGTGTTTGTCTACAGAGGCTGGTGAATTGTGGGGATTCACTCACACCATGCAACAACACCTAGAAAAGGTGACTAAGACACATTCTGCCCAAACATTGTTGTATTCATATTCATTTATTCATTCAAAACCAAAAAAGAAGTTAATTCAACTATATCACATATTTTAGGATATGTGCCAACATTGCACAATGTATTTGAGATGGTGTGTGTTTCATTCTGTAGAATTGCATAGCAATCAGAAACTCAACTTTAGACATCATTGTATGCATACAGCAGACCAATTAATGATATATTTAGCATTTGGTGTCGAAATGCGCGATTGCGTGCAAAATTTTTGAAAAATATGTTTAGAAATTCATATTAAATTAGATATCTTTGACATGATTCAATGGTGAACCCCAACTCAAAATTTGCCAAAATTTCGAGTCGAGTCAGGCCAAAACCTCGAGTCTCGAGTTTCGGCCATATTTTTCTGGTCGAGTCTGTCGAGTCGGTACCCAGTTTTACCCTCGAGTCACGAGTCGAGTCGAGTCGAGTCGAGTCGAGTTTGAGCCCTACCCACAAGGCGAATTTTGTTCCTGAGATGATGTCATTGATGACACCATTACAGTGACCCCCAATTTAAACTACACTATGGTTGATTTTTGGGGCAATGTTGTTTACACGAATTTTTACCTTAAATAATTTCCTAGAGGACATTGTAAACCAGCTTTAATACACACTTTTTTACGGTGGCATACATTGTCCTCTAAGGAACATTCTAATGCAATTTTTATTTTTGCTGTCCAGTGCCAAATCTAAAGGCTAAATGCTCAAAAATATCAGTTTATTTTCCAGCAGTCCACTTTCACGGGGGGGGGGGGAATACAGTATTCACCTTCTAAATAATCAACGCTTCTAAAGGCATTCTCACTCAGGTTCGACGTAGCAATAGGCCACAGCATGTGCCAATGTCCCCTGATAATAGCGCACGCAATGGGCATAAATAACGTGATCTGGGAAATGGCCGGGACTTACGTTTTCGACAATGCCGCCATTCTGCACGCGGTGCCGAGGTGCGCTGGTATTTGAGAACTACCATATTTGGTCAATTAATTCCCCTGGGAATTACTTTTTTCGACTCCCCTTTTTGAGGGGGGGGGGTACTATTCAGGAGGGGAATTTTTCAAGGGGGAGATATTATTTCATTGAACCTTTCAGGTACGTTTATATCAACTTATTCATGAAATATGTTTTGTAACCGAATTAACATGCCATTTTTGAATAGGACACAAAAAATTAAGCATATACTATAGAGGTAATTTTTGAGGGGGGTTCCTTTCCTCGTTGTCTACAAAGTTGTTAAAACGTATTTACTTTTACTCGAAGAATACGTATACTCGAGTGCTGAGTAAATACGTTTACGCTTCCTCAGGAAAAAGTACCAGTACTCATTTGTACCAATACTTTTTCAAAGTACTCGAGTACAGAAAACGTATTACATATTATTTTTATAGTGTTGTATACGTATTATTTTTATAGTGTTTTAAGTGAAAAAAAAATAGGTTAAAAATATTTAAAAATCATCGAAAATGGGCATATGAGCACATAAATAGCCATGAATTGCTGAAGATAGGCAAAAAGTTCTGGAAATTAACGATTTTGAATGACAATTTGGGTGTAAATTTTCAAAAATACTCTCGTTTACGTTTTCTGGATGAAAAAGTATGTTTACTCACGTTTACTCTTGAGATTTTAAAAATTACTAAAAATTTTACTTTACGTATTCTGTAATCAGGGGTGAGTAAAAAATAAATACTTTACATTTACGTATACTTTGAGAAAAGTTTGGTACTTTTAACAACTCTGGTTGTCTAACAGGAGGGGGGATATAAAGGAAAAGGACGGAAGTAAAAGGAGCAAAAAGGAAAAATTTCTCTTCACCTTCACTCATCGCTTTCCTATATACATTTTACTTTCCACTTTACATTTACACTTGTGGAACAAGCACCACTGGCAGTCAACTCTGTATCCATATCTTACGTCTATGTATCAAAATCTTATGTTTTGTATTCTAATCTTATGTTTGATAATAAGAATTGCATACAAAAACAAAAGATCTGAATAGAAACACATAACATTTGGACACAGTTGACTCTTTGGGATTGCCCCCTGTGATCGGTCAAATAAGCGTAAAATTAAAGACAACTGTAAAATTAGAGAGGAAAGTTAAGAGTAAAGAGTAAAGTGAAGAGTGAAGAGAAAATTTTTTCCTTTCTAACCACTTACGAAATTGGCCCCAGGAGCCAGTTCGGCAAAAAGAGAAGTGAGAAGTGAAATGGCAAAGGGGAAGTAAAAGCGCAAAGGTGAAGTGAAAGGCGGTGCACTAGTACGCACAAATGCCCGTTACGCACATTTTCCCGTTATTTCACGTGACACTTTTTCAAGTGATGTTCAGATATGAGTGAAGTGAAAAAAAGTTCACTAATGTCATTGTGCAACATTTTTTCACTTCACTCATATCTGTAAATCACTTGAGAAAGTGTCAAGTGAAAAAACGGGAAAATGTGCGTAATGGGCATTTGTGCATAATAGGCCTGCCCCGAAGTGAGATGGCAAGTGAATTGAGAAGGAAATTGGCAAAAGCAAAGGGAAATTGCTTTTTATTTTTTAACTTCACTTTTGCCAATTCACTTGCCATTTCACTTGGCTTTGCGCTTTTACTTGGTTTTTGTCATTTCACTTCTCACTTCTCATTTTGCGGAACTGGCACCTGGACACACCAGGAACAAAATAGTCTGGCACTGGCGCTTGGTGCCATTTTGCTCTGGTGCCGTTGGCGCTCGGTGCTTGTGTGCATCAAACTCACTGGCGATTTTTACCTCACTACACTGGCGCTGTATTTTTCAGGGCTCCCTCGCACATCCCCAATGTTGTGTCTTCCAGTACGGATCGAATGTCCTTCTTTGAACGTCTGTCCAATTTTTGCCTTGTGGCTGCAATTGAACTGATGTATGCGTCTAAGGATTATATCGTGATGAGGCAGTGCGAGATGTACAGGTGGCAGTCCCAAGCCCTGTAAAGTGTAAAGTAAATTGTCAAATTTAAAGTCAAATGTCAATTGTCATGCAAAGTGTCAAATTTAAAGGCAAATGTAAAGCAAAATGTCAATTGCGTATCCAAATAATATATTTCGTATCTAAATCTTCTGTTTTTCTATGTGGAAAAACAAGATTTGGATACTAAATTTTGGTTTGAATACACAATTGAACCTTTACTTTACATTTGACACTTTCCATGACAATTGACATTTACTTTGCATTTGACACTTTAATTTACACTTTACAGGGCTTTGGACTGCCCCCAGGGAATCACCGAATTATGATTATCCTCATTGCTGGAACGATTTGGGAACAGGGGTGATTTTGCATTCAAATTTCTGCTTTGTTTTATAAAAACTGTGTCATTTATCAAAACCTATAAAAAATATTCATATGCTTGATAATAACTTCAAATCGTAAAGTTACCTGTAAAGTCACGTACCCTTCACTGAATCGCATTCATGCTAAACTGTAAAACCGCCGCTATGCAAATTATTCTGCTAAAAACTGTGATTTTTTGTCCACAAAACCTTTGAAAAAATGCACAATTGATTTTACGTGGTTTTTCAGCACTTCCAAAAAAAATTCATTGCAATCTGTCATGGCGCATTCAAAGCATTCATTGCATTGCATCATTCATAAACAAAATTTCGAATCACAGGTAAATGGCATCCTCATAAATGGTGAAAGTATGCTGGTGCCTGTCCCAGACCCTGTAAAATGCCCTGCAAACTGTCAAATGTCATGCAAAGTGTCAAAAGTCATGTAAAATGCCATGCAAAATGGCAAACGTGTTTGTCACTTTGCAGGGCATTTTACATGACTTTTGACACTTTGCATGACATTTGACATTTTACAGGGCATTTTACAGGGTCTGGGACGGCCCCCTGGACTTCCCAAGACCCTTGCTACACACCGTGGCATTTCTAAGTTCGGAAAATGCATTCGAGCAATCGAAAACGTCAAAGTTAGACAAGCGTTGGCTGGATATTTTGGAAGACAAATCTAAAAAGGGAACAATTCTTTTTTCATTAGGTAGCATCGCTGACATGAGGACAATTCCGCTGAAAATTAAGGTGCAATTTTCACAATTAATTTGGATTTTTCATCATTTTTATTTTTATTTTTACACACGCAGCTGACACTTTTGTCTGCATTTGCAAAGTTTCCCAATTATGCAATTATTTGGAAATATGACGGGGGAGGGAGCGATTTTGAGGAGGCTAAGAAACATTCCCATCTTCATCTGGTTGATTGGACGCCGCAAATGCAGATTTTAAGTGAGTTTGATATTGGGTAATTTTGGTATACCAGTCGGACATCACACTTGGTATGGAAACCTAGCATAACCCATCTGAATAATCAACCAAAAATTATACAATTTTTCATCATAATATTTCACTCTTACTATGTAATAATTTTAAACTATTTACATTTACTATTAACTGGGCTACTTACAATGGCCCTGGTCGGGGATCGATCCCCTGCAAAAAATAAAAATTTTCAAAAGTCAATAATTGGTGTGTATGGGTTCTTTGCATGTTAATTAGGTTAATTAACAACAAATTTGCATGCACAAAATTTCTGCAAGATGGTTACACACGTGCTGATGCATATTCTTTGGGGGGGGGGGGGGTGAGAAAAGTTTATTTCTGTAAACAAACAATTTTGGTCCACAACCGAGGACGTTCGTTTGGAATTTTTCCGATCACTATGCCAACACACATATTAGTTTACCAATATGAAATGGTCTACCATTTTGGTAAACTCTTTTGACAAAACAGTACAAAACACTCAATTCAAAACACACAAAACAGTACAAACATACCGTATTACCTCCAATATAAGGCATCCCTCTAATATAAGGTACCCTCTAATATAAGGTATAACTTTTGGCTATTTTGAACGCGATGAAGTAAATATAAGGTACCCTCTAATATAAGGCATACCTCTAATATAAGGCACAGCTGGCTGCGTGCCAAAACGCGCAAAATCATAAAAACAGTCGCCAAACATGGCAGAAAATGATGAAAATGGTGCCAAAGGGCACTGCGATAACTCTTCGTCGACTTCTGCCATTTTGTAGTGATACTGTACCACCTATTTCGTACATTCCAATTTGAAAAAATGAATTGTATCGTTGTTCACTGTAGGTAAAATTTCTTTTAAATCTGGTGAAAAAGATTGAAGGTACCCTCTAATATAAGGTACCCTCTAATATAAGGCATAACATTTGGCTCGAAAAATCTGACGAAAACAAAATAAGGTATACCTTATATTAGAGGTAATACGGTAGTTTACCTCAATTCACACAGCAGCCCCCCCCCCCAATTCAGACTGCACCCCCCCCCCTCCCCAAATTCACACTACACCCCCCAATTCACACTGCACCCCCCCACAATGCACGCTGCACCCCCCAATTCACACTGCACCCGCCCCAATTCACACTGCACCCCCCTCCCCAATTCACACTGCACCCACCCAATTCACACTGCACCCCCCCAATTCACACTTCAATCCCCCCCTCAATTCACACCCAATTCACACTGCACCCCCCCCCACGAAATAAGACCCTTTCCAACCCCCCCCAGACCACCCACGCACCTGTCTCTTCTTCACGCACGCGGGCTACAACAGCTTGCTGGAGTCGGTCAGCGCGGCGGTGCCCATGCTGCTCATGCCCGTCATGATCGACCAGTATAACAACGCGCAGAGGGCTGTCAGGTGTTGATTTCACTAGTGGGGTGGGTGGGGGGTGGTAGCGTATGTGATGTTGCGAGTTTAAGACAGATTACTGTTGCACTGTGCTTGAATTATCATTGGCATCCTTCCAACATGAGACATCAATGAAATCCATTTATGATATTCAAATTGTAGCCACAAATATTATGCTCAATCTGGACCAATATTGTACAGCAATAAATCACTCATCACTAAATCATGTTTTAGCGAAGTGTATCCCCCACTCTGACTCTACTTTCCAAATTCCTAAAATAAACATGTCACTTGACTTGACACAACACCAAAAACATCACTTACAACCTACCACTCCACGTGCACCTGCCCAATAGTGGAATTGGCTCCAGACTTGGTCTGGGTTTGAGTGTGGATAAAAATGAATTGGATGTTGATGATTTGGTCAAGAAAATCACCCAATTGTTGGATGACCAGAGGTGAGTTTCTGTGGTGAATTCTGTAATTTATCAATTGGGAGAAATGTATTTTTCGTCTAGTCAGTAGGCTGTCAACAAAAACTTTTTTACGGACAACGGAAACGGAAAAATTTCTGCACTTTACGGAAAACGGAAACAGAAAAATTTTTGCACCTGCCGGAAAACGGAAAACAGAAAAATGAAAAGCCAGAAAACGGAAACGGAAACGGAAAAATTTGCTGAACATCTCCCAGAAACGGAAAAAAAGTTGTTGAAATTTTGCTGGAACGGAAAAATTTGCAAAAAATTTTCTGGAAATGCAAAAAACTGCAGAAATTTGGTTGGAAATAGAAGAAATTCACATAATTGAGAACCTGCATGCGTGTTTATCAGTGTGGTTGAAACAGAAAACAGACAATTTATTCTGAAAATGAAAAAAAATTGGAAAAACAGACAATTGAGCCGGAAAACGGAAAGAAGGTGGAAAAACTCGAAATTTAGCCGTAAAACGGAAAATGAGCCAGAAAAAATGGAAACAGAAACGGAAAAAAATTTTGCAGCTGGAAAACGGAAATGGAAACAGAAAAAAAATTTGGCTTTGGAAAGCGGAAACGGAAAACGGAAAGCGGAAAGTTGACACCCTACTATCACTTTGCCCATTGGTGGATGAGAAGGGGATTGAAACCAGAACTTCTCAAATGAATTCATCTATAACTAGGGTGTCAAATTTCCGTTTCCGTTTTCCGTTTCCGCCTTTCCGCAGGAAAATTTTTTACCTTTCCGTTTTCTGTTTTCCGGCAGCCGAAAAAATTTTACCTTTCCGTTTTCCGTTTTCCGGCAGCCGAAAAATTTTTACCTTTCCGTTTTCCGTTTTCCGGCAGCTGAAAATTTTTTACCTTTCCGTTTCCGTTTTTCCGGCCCATTTTTCCGTTTTCCGGCTGAAAATTTTTTACCTTTCCGTTTCCGTTTTACCAGGCCATTTTTCCATTTTCTAGCTCGATTTTCAGTTTTCTGGCTCTTTTCCATTGTTTTTCCAATCTGTATTTATCTTCAATTGGCTCATCCCATTGTGTTGTTTTTGTCTCTTGGAGCAGCATTGAAAACTGGGATTTCAGGGTCAGTGAAACAGGTGCTGTGAACCCAATTGAGTCATATGCTGACACCAATAATTTATTCAAGTTTTGTCTGGTTGGTGTTGTGATGCTGTCAATTTGCAATTTTGGTGTTGATATTGCCAGCATGTCCATTTGGTGATTTTATTTCATGCCCATTACTGCGACAATTTTATTCACCTTTGGACTCCTGTTGTTTTCTGCTATTTCATTCATGACTGATCTGGAGTTTGACAGCCATTCCCTCATGTTCATAGAACATTGGTTAAATAAAGCTTTGACTTTGTAATATAGTTCTAAAGCTTCAACTTCATTTGTGACACTCATGATGAAGTTATCGACGTAAATGTTGTTTATTATCATCGCCAACTGGTTTCGTTCCCCTTCATTTTCTTCATCTTCATTCATGTTGTTTATTGTCACATTTAAATGATATTTTATGACTGCTCCCAAAATTGCTGGGCTGCAGACAAGTCCAAACAGTACTCGTTTAAAACAAAGTACTATTAAGTTATTTTCAGTTACTGGTTTTGAGGCATCTTTCAGCCAGAAAAATCATGTGTAGTCTCTAGCTTGGTCATGCAATCCTATTTGCAAAAATGCCTTTTCAATATCGGCAATTAATGCTAGATTGCCTGCCCTGAACCTCAGGAGTAGGCCCAGTGCTAATGGTGTTGTAATTGGTCCTCTAAAAAGGCACTCATTGAAACTGGGCTTACCTGCCGACCCATTGTACACGATTCTGCATGATGTCAATTTGCCTGGCGTGATTACTGGCTGGTGTGGCAGGTAATGAATCCCCTTGTTGTCTGTTTTGTTGTCACAGATCTCAATTATTCCCTTTTCTAGTTGGTCGTCCAAAACTTTCCGGTATTGTTCGAATAAGTTTGGATCTTTGTTGAATCTTCTTATCAGTGATTTAAACTGCACCAAGGCTTCTGCTTTTCCCGTGGGCAGGTCACTGATACTCTCTTTATACGGCCAGTCAATATAGTATTGTTTGTTGTTGTTGTTGAATTTTATGCTATTTATTATCATCTCCTCTGCAATATTGTCATCAATTGCATAGGGGTCATCAGTGATTCCCACTGCTCCTAGACTGTGAAATTGTCGTAGTGTTTCCTTTCCTATGGCCACTATGGCTACTTTTTGATAATTTTTTGTTGGTTCAGTTAAGCTTGAACAACAAGTGAAGTTACAGGCATGATCCATAGTTGCAGAATGTACAGCTACCACAATAAAAGCCAAACAGGCAAACCTGCATGCAGGTTTTCCTTCTGCAAATTTGTCTATTACCGTGCTAATTTCACTTTATTTTTTTCCGTTTCCGTGAAAATTTTGCTTTCCGTTTTCCGTTTTCCGGCATTTCATTTTTCCGTTTTCCGGCCGACAATTTTTTTTTTACCTTTCCGTTTTCCGTTTTCCGCTGAATGAAATTTTTTTACCTTTCCGTTTTCCGTTTTCCGGCCGACAATTTTTTTTTACCTTTCCGTTTTCCGTTTTCTGTAAAGTGAAAAATTTTTACCTTTCCGTTTTCCGTTTTTCGTAGAAAATTTTTTTTGACACCCTATCTATAACCCATTTGAATAAAGAACTGAAGAAAAAAAATTCTGAGGAAAAAATATACTGCTTCTGAATTCCCACTCACACAGAAAATGTCATGCAAAGTTCAGTAAAAAACGTTTTCTTTTTATTATTGTCATTCTATGTGAAATTAGACACTCAACTTTACACTTTACAGGGTTCGGGTTCGGGACTGCCCTTGGTGCCACTCCCAGACACTGTAAAAGACCATGTGAAGTGTAAAAGACCCTGTAAATTGTCATGTGTCATGTAAAAGACCCTGTAAAATTCTATGTGGCATGTAAAAGACCTTGTAAAGTATCAAATGTCATGTAAAATACCCTGTAAAGTGTCATGCCTGTCCGAATTTTATATCATCGTATCCAAATCCAAATACCGCAAATCCTCGAATAAGACCCCCCCCCCCCTCGAATAACTCCCCCCCTTGAATAACTCCCCCCTGTTGGCGAGGTGAGGAAAAATTAACTCCCCCCCTTGAATAACTCCCCCCTCCTGAATAACTCCCCATGTGTATGAAAAGGATACAACACAAAATACATAAGAATATTAGCCAACGGTAGCGACAGAAGATAAATACATGATGTGTATGCAGCGTATACACATATTTTTGTTGTTGTGTACATGTAAATACCTGAATAACATGAGTTAACAGACTATCTCTGCAATGATTTTAGTGTAAGTTTTCTGAGGAAAAAATCACTCCCCCCCTCGAATAACTCCCCCCCCTTGAATAAGTCCCCCCTCAAAAACATCTGACGAAAAAATAACTCCCCTGGTTACGGGGATCGAGACATTGGAGAGATTTTGTCAAACTGTCGTTCATATGGTAAAGCTCCCGACACTGTCGTATCAACACATTAAATAGCTAAATCAACGGAAAAGCTCCAAGTACACATAAATGTCAAAGAACACATTATCAACTTTTCACAACATCACTCTTCAATCAAAAACAAAACTTTCACACATCTATCTCTTTTTTTTCTCCTTTAATTTTTCTCAACGAGAACTAGAACGAGAACGGCGATTTTTTTTGTGATATTTGCGATTTTTTGTGACACGTGAAAATACTCCCTGGCGGTGCTGTGTAAAACGTTGCTGTGTGTAGTGTTGCTGCTGTCTGTGGTCTTGACGGTGGTGGTAGTTGTGGTAGCTGAAGTTGCGTGGCGCTGGCGTTCTGCCACGGTTGTAGTGACGTCGTGGGTAGCGTTGTGTCGCCTCAGCATGTTGAACGGTTGATGACAGCACGTTGACGCTCGTGTCGGCACACTCGGCGTTCCAGTCGTCAACTTGAGCGCGCACTTGCTACAAGTGTGGTATTACAAAGTACACAGGTGTGCAAAGTGACGTTAAGTAAAGTGTAAAGTGCCTGCTGAGCGGCCTGCCGACGCATTTCAAGTGGTGTCACCATTAAGTGGCCATCAAAGCGTACAAGCGGGCCGTATTCAGTGCGTCGATAAAACCGAGCACCGTCCACATCGACTGGACCGCTCTGAATGATGGTAAAGTGTGTTCTGTATACTCAGCCAACTGTTTCTATGCAGTTCCGGTTTCAGGTAAAACGAACTGGCGGAAAAAAGGTTGTTTCGGTCTGGACAGAAACAGTTGCTGTTGGATTCGACAATCGTGCCGCCTCTAGAGCTAGAGTTAGCTCATGAATAGTCACATTCTTTGCCGCAGACTCGCGCTCAACCTTTGTCAGCGCCTCGCCGAGATGGCGATTTTCAACACGAAATCCCGTCACGGTGCGGTGACGGTCATCATTTTCTTGTTGAAGTGAGGCGAAACCACGTCGCAGACAGTTATATTTTTCGCCAAGACTGTCGAAGTCCTAAAATTTCGACAAAAAGTTCAATTCCGCACATTTCCGCAGCAACTTCCCAAAAACTCCCAAAAGGTTGACCTGACGCATTTGCTTGTAAACCTCCAGGTTGTCTGGGACATCGGTCTGACTGGTCGAGGTGTGGGCCGCGCTGGTCGAAGGGGCGGTGTCATTTTGGGCTGGTTCAGCGTATTGCGGAGTGTGCGAGCCTTGTGTTTCAGCATTGGCGACGTCAGTTTCTTCAGCTGGCTATTCATAAGTAGGCGTTAGCGGTGGTGCAGGCGATGGTGTGCGTGGATGAGAATTGGTCGATTTGCTACGTCTGTGTTTTCTTGCACACTCAGCCAGCACCAAAACAACACACCAAAGAATTACTGTAGATGCCAGGCGCATGGTGTGTCGTTTCGTGTTTTTTTTTGCTAGCAGTTTCGTATTACTTCAGCATGCCGCTTTAATTATAACATTTATTTGACAGAAAAGGGAAACCATCAACTAGTAGGCGTTTTTTTACTGAAACTCGTCAGCGCGCGCATAAAACAAATCTACTCCGCATTTGATAAATGCTCAATTTTCCAACAAAAACGACCCGGCACTGTCTCCAACATGCCATCTTTTTGGAAGCACAGGTTGGGCCCGCATGTGTCCACGACTGTAAAAGGGCCTGAAAATCGTGGAACTGTTTTGTCTGGCGACAAATTTCGCACCATGACCAAATCTCCAACGTTAATTTGTTTCGATGTTTTACTATCAAAATATTGTTTATATTTCAATCTATTTATATCGCTCTGCGTGCGTGCCACGTTTCTGATCAATTCTGGGTCTGTGCTCTTAGCAGATACATAAAATAGGTTCCAATGAGGGAGGTGTCCATAGATCAAATAGAAGGGGCAACAAGTCAAATTTTTATTCATGGACAGATTATATTTCAGCATAACCACAGGCAACAACTCTCTCCAGTGTGTTTTGGGGTGTTGTTTTCTGACAAATGAATAAATATCCCTAATCCGTCCATTCACTCGCTCGACCATGCCGTTTGCTGCCGGATTATGCGCTAGAACCGGGGCATGTCGGACACCAAAGTTTGCACAAAGGTCACGGAATGATGAGTTCACAAATTCCGTTCCTTGATCAGAAATGATTACCCGAGGTGCCCCAAAAATCAAAAATATGTTTTTCAGAACCGCCTTTGCCACTGTTTCACCACGAATTGAAGACAGGTGGAAAGCCACCGCATACCGCGTAAACGCATCGACAGCAACCAAAACTTTAGACTTGGGGTTGTTGTACTCAAATTGCATCGTGTCAAAATGCATGACGTCAAAGGGCTGTTGTGGGGTATCTGTTATTCCTAAAGGACTGGGGCGCAACGCATGTGATTTTCTCTGCAAACAGTCAGAGCATTCCTTGCAAAAATCTAAAATTTCGTCTTTCATGCCAGGCCATGCGAAATATTTGCATAAAAGGTCCAAAGTTTTTTCATGGCTGCCGTGGCTCGCGTAGATGCCCATGTGCGCATGCTCCAGGCATGCATGTTGCCATGATTTCGGGGGCCAGATTGCAAATGAATGGTCCGGCGTGGGAGTGCGGTAATACAACACATCATCAATAAGCATTGCATTTGGTTTAGAATCAGGATCTTTTCTTAAAGCAGTTATGATGTCACATAATTCCGGATCGGCTATTTGAACCTGTGCCCAATCAAATTCCACCTGCTGTGTGATTATTTTCGATTGGTGAACGGAACCCGTGAGATGAAAACCAGGTGCGGCGCCGACAGCACCGCGCACGATCCCCGCGGGAACGTCCAACTCCGCCGAACCAAATTCCGGTTCATCAATGGGGTTTCTGGAGAGTGCATCTGCCACGCAATTATACTTTCCAGCTCGATGCATGAATTTCACCACTTTATCAGAAATGTAGATTGCCCAGCGTTCAAGTTTACTGTGGAATGGTGTCCTGAGGCACTGTTCTATGCCCGAGTTATCAGTGATGACCACTAATTTTTGTCCCTCTACAAAATCGGCGAGTCTGCGCACCGCCCATGCAATGCACAAGCTTTCAAGCTCGGCTGCTGAAAATGTTTTGTGTGGGTGTGTTAATCTTTTTGAGATGAATGAAATAGGATGTAATTTTCCATCGTCAGCATACTGTGAGAGAACTGCTCCCAAGCCGACTTGACTGGCATCAGTTTCCAAAATGAATTCGCGTCCATCGCGATAGGGATGAATTAGTACTGGGGGTGAGGCCAAACAATATTTCAGAGTGCCCCATGCGTCTAACATGGGTTCTGTCCAAACGAATGGTGTGTGACCGTGTTTTGGCACTTTGCCCTTAAGCACCTCATACAAAGGCGCTGCGATTCTACTGTAGCTGGGAATGAAGTGTGAATAGTATACGCATTTGCCTAGAAATTTCCGTAGGTCCTGTTTTGTGTGTACTTTTGGTAGATCAACCATCGCTGCTACCCGGGATGGTGCTGGAGAAATGCCGGCTGCGGACACTTGGTGTCCCAAATATTTCAAACTGGATGCGAAAAAGTTGCATTTCGCGGGTTGCATTTTCAGATTGGCCCAGCGAAGGCGTGAAAACAAGCGCCTCAGATGGTGCAAATGTTCAGGAACAGTGTCACTGCAACAAAGAATGTTGTCAATGTATGCGCGGATCCATGCGCGCGTCAAATCTTCATTCAAATCCATGAGCATAACGTTCATGAGACGCATGAAAGTAGCTCCAGCGTTGCAGGTACCGAACGGCATTCTTGTGTACCTGTACTGTCCCAGACTGCAGACAAAACTTGTTTTTTCGCATGAGTCGTCATTCGCCAGGGGGATGTTGTAGTACCCGTGTCTGATGTCTATTGCGCTGAAAATTTTGCGCCCCGAGAATTCCGCCAAAATTTCGCCAATGCGGGGCAGTGGATAACTGTCAATTTTGGTTATTAAGTTGACCTGTTTGAAATCCACACAAAATCTGAAGTTATCGGTGCCTTTGGGCGCTATGGTGATGGGCGACGCCCATGGCCCGTTTGAATGTTCAATGATGCCCTCCTTCAACATACTGGCAATTGTTTTGTCAATGAAAGTGCGTTTATGTGGCGGTTCGTATCGCGGCGCTTGTTTGATAGGAGGGTGTTTTGGATCGGTCACAATTTCATGTGACAAAAGTTGCGTTTTTCCCACATCATACTCGCTACATGAAAAAATGTCGTGAAACTCCAGCAACAGATTTTTAAATGTTTGCATGTCTTCCTCTGTCAATGTTATCCTATTCGAACTGGGTAAATTTTCCCAAATGTACTTGGCTCGTTCCGCTGGAGTTTTTGGCACGGGGTCGTCTTGCTGTTCTTTGTGATGTACGCTATCTGGCGGAATTGGCATCTGAACCGCTGGAGCACCGATGACGTTTGTGTCAGCTCTGGAAAACATGCCGATCATGCGCTGTACTTCTGGCCGATTGAAAATTTTCGAAAAGCGTGATCCTGGTGTAAATTCATACATGTGTGGCACTAAACTGTACTGAGCTACTACCTGTCCAGGGAAAAGTACAATTGGTGTGTCCCCAGTGTTGTAGAATGTCAAATATGCGTTTCGGACAGTAGTGGGCACTTTTGTGTTGTACATGCTTATCCCATGAGTGTCAGTGCATTCTGTGTTGCTGTAAATCACATTACATTGCGCCCATTTCGTGGGAGAAATGTTCGGTGGCCGTGACGGAGTTTTGACAGGCATTTTCTGTTCACCTCTCGCAGGTATATATGTTTTCTTTTTCAATGTTACAATTTCTTGGACATTGTCCAAAAACTCCAATTCCAAAGTATCAAATTGGTCACGAATGTCATGCTCTGCAGGGGGTGTGATTTTTGTATTTCTTTCCAGCGCAATCGGGATGAGCCAAGGCAATTTTAGATATGCCATGATATCTGTCCCGATCAGTATCTCAGACATGGCGTCAGGCAACATGTTCACCAAAATCACGGCGAGAACTTTTCTAGTGACGTTGTCCAGTGGCGAAGTGTGTTCGAAAAATAGTGGAATTTCACACATACTGCCCTCATTTGTTGTTCCAGTTACCATGTAAACCTTTACAGGACTTTTCTTCAAATATTTTTCCAAATCCAAACCACTACTGGCTGCAATTTTTTTCAGCAGAGATATCGGAATAATTGTTCTGGAACATCCAGTGTCAAGTAACGTTTTACATGGTATCCCCTCAATGTTAACTTGTGCATATACTTGTGGGCCATTGGCAACTTCAACTTTGATGCATACTTTTTGTTTGTCACCCACACAACTGTATGCATGCACGCAATTTTCTTCACAGGTGCCAAAAAGTGGCTTCTCAATTTCACACATCACGCTTTCACAAAGGTGCTCTTCAAAGCTCAGCGGTGTCGTCGAACAAATCACCGAACAGCCCAGCGACTCGTTCGTCACAGTGTTCTGCGTGTTGTCAAATTCATGTAATTGTGACCAAAATAATCTTTTCCATTCATGTAACCCACCCGGGTCATTTTCGAAAAGCGACGCGACCCGGTGACGGAATTCGTTGCAATATACCTCCCACGGTGGAGGCACTGCATTTTCATTTTCTTCAAAATTATCAGCCACGTTTTCATTTTCGTCATTTTCGTTTTCATGCAAAACATTTCCCATTTTTCCAAAAGCCGTTTTTGGTGCTGGCGTTTCCGTAGTATGTGGGGGGCCGATTTTTTTTACCAGTCCATACCCATCGGACTTCTGGCTCCTATGCGCTGGGTTGACGGAAGCCGAACTATCCATTTTCTGCCGTTGTAGAATGCGGCATTCCGCGGCGCGGTGTCCAGTGTGGTTTGGCAAAGGACACCAGGGCTCCTGTTGGCTTTCTGCCAAGAACTGCTTGAAGTTGCTTCGCTGCGGTCGTGGAGTCGCTGTGTTGCCGCGTTCATTGAAGCCTGTGCGTTTGTCTTTTTTTACAGATCTGAAATATTCATCCATTTTTTGCATCAACTGTGGAATGTTCTGTGGTGTTCCGGGCATTTTGCAACGTGCGCGGAAATTTGCTACCACATATTTGTCAAAACGGCTGTCGTCAAAGCGGTGCCAAATTTTGGCAAGCACTAGATTCTCCACTGCGCTCCTATCAAATTTCACTGACTCTTTAATTTCTGGGGGAACTTTTGAAAGTAAACGTAAATAGAATTCCATAAAAGTCTCGTTGCGGTACATCATCGCCCCCTCCCATTCTGGGTACGTGTACGCTTTGTCAGTGGTTTTGAAAATCGAAGACAATTCTTTCATTACTGAGTCGAAATTTTCCAAGTCTTCAGGTTTGAACATTGTGGTTAGGATTTTGTGAGCATCGCCACTCAGTTTTGTTGTAAACACTTCTAACCAGAACTGTCGTTTCAGAGCTTTGTCTGGGATCGAAAGTGCTGCCATTTGCACAATGCGATGCCACTCAGAAAAGCTGCGAAGATCATTTTTCCCTGTGTAGGAGGGTATTTTGTCGAAAACATGGGGGCGCACCAGGAACCAATTTTGTAAAATGTCCGGTTTTACTTCAGCGTTAATTTTTTCCGGCAGTTTTGCCACATTTTTGATATTCCAGGGGTTTTCTGACTGCCCTTGTTTGTGACTTTGTGCTTGATTTTCACGCAAATTTCCTACCGTCGACAAATCTACAGGGGGTTGCACTATTTCAAATGGTGCGGTGGCGGCGGAGGATCTCATCCCCGGGCGGAAGCGTTTCAGGGTTGCAAAACGATTTTTCAAATCTTCAAAGGCATCCAAAAATTCTCTCTCCGATTCAGTAGCTCCCAAAGGCTGCTGTCCATGATGAATTTCTCCCGCAAAATTTTCTCCAACCGGAACCAAGCAATACGGTTGCAAAGCTGCGCCTACCGTAATTTCATCCGCAAAGTACACTGGGAAAGTCGTCTGCCCGGACCGGAAACGGCGCATCCTTTGGTGCCATGGTAAACCCATTTGTAGCGACGTCACCCGTGCCGCCGTCGCAACTTCTTCGACGACCTGTGGCTCGCTAGAAACTACGTTTGGGTTAAACTGCGAATTGCGATACACACGGCCACGCATGGGTGTGTACCCTCCCGGCGCTTCATTACTATCGACCGACAACTGCACTTGTGCACGAGACACAGCGTGTCGAACGGGACGACGGCCAGCTAAACGCAGCTGGGCGTCCTGAAAATACCGTACGGCCTCCGCGGTCAAACCTGGATCTGGCAAAGCATTCTGTGGATGCTGCCTTGTGTGTCGCGGTGGCGGGTCATCGTCCTCACTCATTTTGAAAGTGACAGCGGACGACAGCTTTCAGAAGACAGCTTTCATGAGATGACAGCTGCGTGCAGTGACGACAGGAAATCTGCCGAAAACTGCTCACTTGACCGCAGATGACTGCTGGACTCTCCCCTCTCAGGTTCTGGGACAAAGTAGTCCAGCACGTCCACCACTTTACGGGGATCGAGACATTGGAGAGATTTTGTCAAACTGTCGTTCATATGGTAAAGCTCCCGACACTGTCGTATCAACACATTAAATAGCTAAATCAACGGAAAAGCTCCAAGTACACATAAATGTCAAAGAACACATTATCAACTTCTCACACTGGGGTCTTATTCGAGGATTTAGGGTATCATGTTAAAAAGTACGTATTGGATACAAAAACATACATTTGGATATGAAAAAATTATATTTGGAAACACATGACGCATTACAGGGTCTTGTACATGACACATTACATTTTACAAGGTCGTTCACACTTTACAGGATCTTTTACAGTGTCTGGGAGTGCCCCCGGAACTTTTCCATCTCAAAACATCACCTTTTCCCCCAGATACACCGAAAACGCTGGGCGGTTTTTCGATCTAATCAGCGACAAAATATCGACACCAGCAGACATGCTGCAGTTCAACCTGCGCAAGTTCACCAAGCCGCACTTGAACAGGGTGCACGGCATGGACCGAGTCAGAAAGATGGGCTATGTGCAGTACTTTTGTCTAGATGTGATCTTCGTGTGGGGCATTGTGATGGTGGCGATTTTGTATGTTGTTTTTAGACTGTTGTCTCTGGTTGTCGCTATGTTGTAGTGTTTCGAATTTATTTCCGTTTTCATTTGTACCTAGTGGACCGCAACGTGTCCAAATTTACTTTTGTCTTAGTTGATAGCGCGCGAGCATTTGCAAGTACTGGATACATTTTTTTCCAAAGTCATGCCAAGCAAAAAAAGCACTTGTAATGTTTTTTTCTTCATACATTTTTTAAAAATACACATCATTCCAAATATTTTATCCATACAAAAGGTTCAACACAGAACGGAAGGACCCTTTTACATCGAATAGCTCCTCAACAGTTATTTTTTATTTGACTTCTTTCACAATGGCTATTCAAAATGTTTTTTTCAGAATCTTTTTTGAGATCCGCTAGTAACTTCATTTGAGTGTACCTATACATATTTACATCCAAAAATTATGTATTTTGTTTGTAGTTGAGTATTATTTTACATGCTCATTAACAAATTGGTTGCACTAGCTAGGTCACATCATTTAATGATTTACTCAAACTGGGTTCAGTTTATTTTCTTTTACTTCCTGGTTTCATAAACACTTACCGTATTTCCTCGAAATACCCCCAGGGGGGTTATTTTTTCAGAGTGGAAATTTTGAGAGAAAAACGTGAAAAATGCAACAATAACCACCATTTATAAGTTTTTACAGCCTTATATAAGGATGTAGATGTTATAAACGATGTTCTAACGTAACACAGTAAGTGTTGTGAACACGTCTGTTATGCATTTCCCGGACCACAAATACATACTGCCCATTTTGAGGGGGGTATTTCGAGGGGGGGGGGTATTTTGAGGAAATACGGTAGGCTGTTTTTACACTTAATGACCATGTGACGAACAAGGGGCAGCCGCAGACCCTATAAAACGCCATGTAAAATGTAAAATGTAAAATACCCTGTAAAATGTAAAATGCCCTGCAACATGTAAAATGCTTTGCAAAGTGTCAAAAGTCATCTAAAATGCCCGGTAAAATGGCAAACTCAAACATTTCATAATCATGCATATTAAATTTTTTTATTGTTGTCACGGGTTGTCACAGTTGTCACCAAAATTTGTTCTAGGTAGCCTCGTTAACAAGACCCCTAGTACAAATTTTTTGTGACAGCCTGTGACAACGACAGAAAGTAATGATCTAGTGTACATGATTACAAAATGTGTGGAGTTAAATGTATTTCTCAAATCAAGGGTTGAACAAATCACGATTGATCGAGCCTATCAGATGTTTCATTCTCAGCCCAGAAATGGAAAAATTTAAAATACTGTTACCACACGTTCATTGAGTGTAAAAAAACTGTATATTTTAACTGTAAACACCGCCTTATTTTTTTGTGGCGCTGCACACACTAGTTCACTGTCAATAAACAGAAAATCTTGTAAACTCAAAAATCAACTTTGAATTGCATTTTATAAATCAAAAAAATACTTTAGGTGTTTGTAAACTGCAGTTGCTTGAGGGTAAAAAACTCATTTCGCTAAAATCATGCGCGTTCCTGATTTATGACGTTTAATTTTATGTGTATTTGATTACCGTATTTCCTCGAATTACCCCCCGGCGGTTTATTTTTTCAGAGTGAAAATTTTGAAAGAAAAACGTGAAAAATGCAACAATAACCACCATTTATAAGTTTTTACAGCCTTATATAAGGATGTAGATGGTATAAACGATGTTCTAACGTAACACAGTGAGTGTTTTAAACGTCTGTTATGCATTTGCCGGACCACAAATTCATAGTGCCCATTTTGAGGTGGGGTATTTCGAGGAAATACGGTAGTAAACTAGTGTGTGCAACAACATTGTGGAGTTACTCAAGGTGACGCAATAAAAAAACTTTGCCTGAAAAATATTTAAAAAAACGCAATCAATAAAAAAAACAATCAAACATTCTCTGGCTTCGTCACGCTTCCAGCTGAATAATGTCGAAAATTTGCGCATATATCCCGTCTAATTTTCGGATTAAAAATGAAAAATATATGCGGATTTATGACACTATTCACCACGGCAAAAGCCATTATAGTGCCATTAGCCCAAATAGTTTCGTAGCCAGCTAAAACGAAAAACGGTAATTGCGAGGAAAAATGGCCCATCCAAATTAGTACCCCCTGTAAAAGTAAACGAAACTCCATATTTATCCTATCAGAATTGTGCACTCTACTGTGCGTTCTTTGATGCACTAAACTGAAAAATAGAACGAAATAGAGTAGTAATGAAATAAACGGCATTATACTGTGGTAATAAATATACGCGTGCCACATAACGTTATTATAATCGTCGCATACAAAACCGTACATCAACGTTTTAGGTAGAAACGTAATTCTGCACGAAAAAACACGTTCCAATGTGATAATCGAAGGGCCTGCGAATAAAATGAATAAAATGGGTAAAATGGGTCTTTCCTCCAAATATTTACCGAAACTACTATTGGCGAAATAAAGTATTCCGGACAAAAACCGGTTTACACTAATCAGAGTGATTATCAACACTATAATATTGTACAAAAAAGCGAAAAGGTACTCAAAAATAGTGTGGGTAGGGGTACCCGCGAAAATCTGATACCCAGCCCACGCGGTGGGGCAAAAAATGCACAAAAGTATCACCAGAAACATCATGTCAGCTATGCCCAGGTAAAATGCCATAGTGTAAAACGCGTTGTTGTTTTTATTCCGCATTATGGCATATAGCACCGGTCCGTATGCTATCAGTCCAATTAACGCAATTAATGCCCAAATGATAGCCCAAATTTTTCGTTCCTTTTCTGAATGTATATCTGGTGCCACTACCAGACCCTGTAAAAAGCCCTGTAAAATGTCAATGTCATGCAAAGTGTGAAAAATCATGGAAAATGCCCTGCAAAATGGCAACCAAGTTGCCATTTTGCAGGGCATTTTCCATGATTTTTCACACTTTGCATGACATTTTACATTTTACAGGGCATTTTACAGGGTCTGGGACTGGCACCTGAATGTATATCTGTGTTGGACACTGTTGTAGCTTTGAATGTATTGTTGGCAATATTTGACTCCATTTTAATTGAATTATTGAATGCGATTATTGTGAATATATCTGAGAAACGGAATTTGTGGTTTATGAGATCAATTTTGCAGAGAACTTTTTTATAAAAATTCCTTCTATGGTTTGGCATGAATATTCATTTACAGATTTCGAAATAACATACGAAAATATATGAATACAAGTGACTTACTTCCTTAGTTAATTACATCACTGTCAAAACATGAAAATAGGTAGGACATAATTTTGCTGAGAGCATTGTAGAAACAAAATTAACTTTTACAGATCTAAGGTCAGAAAAAGTTTTACAGAAAATGTGAAATGAGACTGACCTGGACTGTGAAAGGCTACTTTTTCATAGTTGCGAAAATGTCCTTCTAAAGGATATGTAAAATACATTAACGTAAAAGCTGATTACATATGTATGTTTAAGTTTCTTAAAGATTAGGTACTTAGTTTTACTTTTACTTCCCAGAAAACGTGATTTTTGATGTAGGTAATCTACAATTTGTGGGTGTTATCAAATTACCACGAATCCATGGTATTTATTGGTTAATATGCGATTGATTTTTAAATTATTCCATCTCGCGTAGTGTAGAGTTGTTAAAAGTACGAAAACGTTTTCCAGGGTATTACGTGTTCTTACCTGCTAAGTACAGAGCAAGTTGTTAAAAGTACTGTACTTTTCTCAAAGTAAACGTAAAGAACAAGTATTTTTCTTTTACTCACAGCCAGGGTTGGCAAAATCTCAGAAAAAAATAAAAATAAAATAAAAATAAAATGAAAAATTAGAGAATAAAATAAAATAAAATAAAATGGAAAATTAATAAAATAAAAATACAATTTTACTAAAATTTGAATTTTTGTAAAATTTTAGTAAAATTGTACAATAATTTGAATTTTTGTACAATTTTTGTAAAATTTTACAAAAACTTGAGTGTCTGTTAAATTCTATAGAAAGTTTTCTATCATGTTGCTTAAGTTCCTAGCTGCCAATTTGCAGAACTTGTGCCTTGTTGGTTTTTCCATTGTTGTGATTGAAACATATCGTTGCTCAAAATTGCAAATTTTTACATTTTTTAAAATATTTTCACCTTAAAGATCACTAATTTATGTGATTTGTTTCCCATTTTCTTTGTTCCATACCTTGAAAAAGCCTATATGTTGAACCCCGCAATCCCTCCCCCCACCCAAAAAAAACAACCAAATTTGAGGTATCTTCCCTTGGGAGGAGCAATTAGATGCATATATCCAGGACCTCCTGAGGGTCAAAATACAAAATGCCTACCTCACATCACAACTTGTGTCAAAAGTTTACATAAAAATTTTTTTGTATTCATCTGCATGCTTCTAGCTTCTAGCATGCACATTGTTTTATGTCCTTGCATCAAAGATTTCCGATTTTTTGTAATATTATTGTAAAATTTTTGTAAAATGGTTTCATTTTATTTTATTTATGACATTTCAGAATAAAATAAACTGAAACATGAATAAAATTAAAATAAAATACAATTTTGATAAAAATAAAATACAATTTTAGTAAAAATAATTTTACTAAAACCAACCATGCTCACAGCTTAGATCAGAAAAGGTAACGTATTTTTAAAATACCTTTACACTGTGTAAAACGTGCGTAAAGTACTATTTTCTGAGAAAACGTAAAAACAAGTATTTTTTCCAGGGAAAACGTAAAAATGAGTTGTTGTTTTTCCAGGGAAAACGTAAAAATGGGTATTTTTCTCTAAGAAAACGAAAAAGTGTGTATTTACTCTCACAAAAATCACGTAAAAATCGGTATCTTTTTCGATGTTCACTCTGGAATACATCAAAAATGTGTTTTCCCTCCTAATACCGTATTACCTCGAATTAACCCCCCCCCTTGAATTAACCCCCCTCGAAATACCCCCCCCTAAATTTCGCCTGAGGAAATAATAACCCCCCCCCCTCGAAATACCCCCCCCCCTAAAATTGAGTGAAACGTGAACGTACATGACAAATACCCCAGTTTCTGATCTGTACAATGCAGAACACACGTTAAAACTGATGATTAAGTGACGTTAGGGAAGGGTTTTTGTGTATATACAGTTATATATGCCTATAAACACATGAACATCTATGTAATTGTTCGATTTTTCTACGTCTGCGTATGGGGAATTTCCGAAAATTTCTGGCGAAATAATAGACCCCCCCCCCTCGAATAAACCCCCCCTCGAATTATCCCCCCCTCAAATTTTGCTGGCGAAATAATAAACCCCCTGTGGGTATTTCGAGGTAATACGGTAAGTATTTTTTAGTAATTTTTTCCTATTTGTGTAACTTTCTGTCTGAAAAAAATGACATTTTCTGTCCCCTTAAAATACATTTTCCGAACTCGCGTACTTTCAAAAAGTATGCGAGTAAATGAGTACTGGTATTTTTGTTGGGAGGAAAAGGAAACGTAAATATTTACGCAGTACACATTTTGAGTTTACTGCGTTCGGTAACTTTTACTCTCCGTCGATTGTATTTGACGAACAACTAAACCCAGTCAACTCGAAGTCCTCCAGTTTACTAAATTTTGAGTGAAATGTCAGAAAGCTATAATTCGCAGCCTCATTATGACAATTCTAATTACAAATCATAACAATGTGATTAAAAGGCGTTTCTCGACCAGATATGGCTTTCTATTTCCAATTACCGTATTTCTTCTCATAGAAGGGCGGGTCTCCAATAGAAGGGAGTCTCCAATAGAAGGTACACTTTTTCGACTTAATTTGGGCCACCAAATAAATAGAAGGGTGGTCTCCAATAGAAAGTACACAAAATGCTGGAATTGTGCCAAATGCATGAAAAAAATGTAAATATCAGCGTACACTGTACGTTATTGGCTTTTGTCCATTGATTTGGTGCTATTTTTACACCAACTGTTGAATGAACTCTATAAATCATCATTCTATGAACTGTCTCTGACGTAACACTTTGAAAAACCATGAAAAACAAAAAAAGTTCGCTAACAAAATGGCAAAAAGATTAGAAGGGCAGTCTCCAATAAAAGGGCGTCTCCAATAAAAGGGCGTCTCCAATAAAAGGGGTCTCCAATAGAAGGGCGGGTAAAAAAAGTAAAAATAGAAGGGTGCCTTTCTATTAGAAGAAATACGGTAACATTGAAAAATCTATTGAGAAAAAGCAGAAAATATCGAAAATAGAGGATCTTTCATGCCACGAATGTGTAACAAAATATAGGTAAAGGTAAATATGCATTGAAAGCATAAGCATAGACATAACATGTTAATGAGTAAAAATAATTGAGGCGTCCAATTCTAAAAGTCGACAAGTCCAAAATATGAAAATTTTGAGTTAGGCCCGGAAACGTCATCTGGCCTGGGGCTAATCCCGCACTTTTTTCATAATTTTCCAAAAAAATTTTGACCTCATGTGCCCATATGGCAAAGTGCCAAATTTGACATTTTTGGGAAAAATGCAAAAAAATTTGGGCAAGAAGTCGACAAGTTCACTAAGTTTTGGGCTAAAAGTCGACAAGTCCACCTTCCGCAGCCTTTTTTTATGGGACGAAAACGCAAGAAATGTGATAAGTCCATCATGGACACCGATTTCTAAAAGTCGACAAGTCCATAAATTTCCCATAAGGCAGGCGCATCCTGGGCGGGAACAAAAATGTTCTTGAGTGCAAGAAGTCGACAAGTACATTTCCCTCCCCAAAACAGTTTTGTTCTGTCCGACTAGAATTTTATAGACACCCAATTTTTCACATATACGTTGAGAGCAGGGGTTGAAAATTTGACACTTTATTGTTAACATTTGGAACTTAATATTGAGCATGAGAGAACGCCATTGGACACGCACAACGGACCTGGAATTGGAAATGAAACTTAAAATGCTATTTATTTACTCAAAATCACATTTTGTGGACTTGTCGACTTTTAGAATTAGACGCCTCAATTGCAATACATCGTCACGTAAAGTGATGTAAAAAGCACCAGGGGCCAGTTCCGCAAGTGGAGAAGTGAAATGAGAAGTAAAGCAAAGTAAAAAGAAAAAAATAAAGAAAAAGAAAAAAAGAAACACATGAAGGACGCAGGAGTGAATTCTGTCTTACAGAGTATTGTTTCTGATAATGGTTATGATGATTTAGTGGGAAACGTGCCGATTTTTCGCTTCCGTCGGAACTTTGGAATGGAAAGTTTAAACCTACCGTATTTCCTCGAAATACCCCCCCCCTTGAAATACCCCCCCCCCTCGTTTGACCCCCCCCCCTCTCGAGACCACTATGAAACAATCACCCCCCCCTCGAAATACCCCCCCCAGATTGAGTGTAAAGAGAACGTACATGCCAAATACTGCAGTTTGTGTTCTGCGTAGTGCAGAACACACGTTAAAACAATGTCGGAATCACGTTAGAACAGTGTTTATACCATCTACGTACTAATATTAGTCTACATAACCTTATAAATGGCGGTTTTTGTTGTATTTTTCGACGTCTGCGTACGTTTCAGACGACAATTTCGTACTGGGATTTAAAAATATTTCTTGTGAAATAATAACCCCCCCCCTCGAAATACCCCCCCCCCACTCGTTTAACCCCCCCCCCTCTCGGGACCACTATGAAACAATCACCCCCCGGGGGGCATTTCGAGGAAATACGGTATTCAAAAAAACTTCACGCCAATATTCCACTTCACTTTTCACTTCTCATTTCACTTTGCTTTTCACTTCTCATTTCAATTCACTTTTCACTTTTCATTTCACTTCGCTTTTCACTTCTCATTTCACTTCACTTCTCACTACCCATTTCACTTCTCACTTCTCCACTTGCGGAACTGGCACCAGGACTTTGTCGCCAAGCGCCAGCGCCTGACATTTTGTTCCTGGCACCGGACAAAAAATAGCGCCAAGCTCCAAAAGCGCGATGGTCCTTTTAATTGGAAAGTCGCCAAGGGCCAATGGCGCCACAGCGTAACAGCGACAGGCGTCAAAAGCGCCATGGCGCTTTTTGCTTTGGCTCTAGCGACAGGCGCCAGCGCCATGGCGCTTTTACATCACTAGTTACGTATTTCATGTAAACGTAAATGCGCTTGTGCAACGCTGGGTTTAATCGGAAACTTCAAATCAATGTCACATTCATTTCATAGCCTGATACATACCGTATTACTTCGAATTATCCTCCCCCCTTGAATTAACCCCCCCCCCCCTCGAATTAACCCCCCGCCCCTCAAAATGGGCTGGGGAAATAACAAACCCCCCCTCAAAATACCCCCCCCCCCTTTCGGAATGATGTACGTCATGTAAAAAATAAATACATCATGTATGCAATGTACATGATGTATATTACTGTTAATTTGCATTGCAGCGACACATAGACTAGTTTGTGTAGCTATCTACGTTTTTATGTCCAAATATATCCTGTTTGGACACATTTATTACCTGTTTTGGGTAAGCAAATGCCTACTATTTACTACGATCCTTACGAAAATTTCTGACGAAATCATAAAACCCCCCCTCGAATAAACCCCCCTCGAATTAACCCCCCCCGCAAATTTTGCTGGCGAAATAATAAACCCCCATGGGGGAATTTCCAGGTAATACGGTAAGTTACCGTATTTCCTCGAAATACCCCCCTTGAATAACCCCCCTCGAAACACCCGCAGCTGTTTCCGAGCTGAGGAAAAAATACCCCCCCCCCCCCCTCGAAATACCCCCGTCTGGAATAATGTACATCATGTGTGTAACGAACATGATGTAAATTTGCATCGCAACTACACATAAACTAGTACGTTTAGCTATCTACGTTGATATCTTTTAATTTATCTTGTTCGGTCACGTTTATTATCAGTTTTGGGTATTTGAAACGCCACTCTACTACGATCCTTGCCGAAAATTTCTGGCGAAATAAAAACCACCTCGAAAAAGTCCCTCTCGAAATACCCCACAAAATTTCCAGTCTGAAAAAATTAACCCCCTGACGGTATTACGATCAAATACGGTAAATGCATAATTTTTCAGTAAAGACGTTAAAGGGTACTGTTTTATGTGGGCGGGCGATTTATCCGCACTTTAGTAAATGACCCAGGCTTATTTCCTCAAATCTTAAAAACCTGAAACGTGAAGTAAACAACTAAGTAAATATCTACCTATGTATTAATCTACCGGTTTATAAAAGAGAAAAACCTTCACTTAAATGGTAATATCAGATGAATGGCAATGGTTAGACACTATGACTAACATAAACAATTATTAATAATTGTTTTTACAAAATCACAATCAATGTGTAATCCAACGTAACAAATAGATAGTTAGGTATGCTTACATTAATAAACCTTGTTTGTTCATTTCTAAATATCAGTATCATAAACACCTTCCCGGTCACGTCCGGCACCCTATTTTTGATAACACTTGTGACATCCTATCTCCAGTTATATGGTGCGCCAGAAGCTGAAACTTTGGGGAAATATTGACGGAACCCCCCTCTACTTCGCATGAATTTGGGGGGTCGCGGCGACCCCTTTAGAGGGTGGGTCGCCATAAGTACAAAAATTTTATTGGCTTTTCTGGTGTCCCTCACAGGTCCGGCACACACTGATTTTTTAGCTGTGGGAGGGCTATAAATCTAAAATTTTGGGGATGTGTTACTAACACCCCTCCCCTACTATACACTATTCAAAAATGTGAGATTAATGTGAAAAATTTCTAAAATATTCTTTTATTCTCTGAGAAACATGAACACCCAATAGATGGATGACAAATAATTCACTTTTTGGAACTTTTTTATTGGACACTTGAAAAGCGTGTTTACGATACTTTAAAGTGAAGGGGTTGATAATTAAAGTCATGTAAAGAACACCTTTAAAACGCCTGCATTGTAAAATTAACTTGGGCGGAATTTCAAAGTGTAAATTTTGTAAATTTTTGTTCCTGAAACGATGTCATTATGGTGTCAAAAAATTCCCCATAAGTAAATTTTGCAATGTAGGCATTTTAGAGGTATGGTTCTTTACATAACTTTAATCATCAAACCCTTCCCTTTAAAGTATCGTAAACCAGCTCTTCAAGTGTCTAATAAAAAAGTTCTTAAAAGTGAATTATTTGTCATCCATCTATTGGGTGGTCATGTTTTTTTATGTCATGTCAATGGGACAGTCGATTTTTTCAATGAAACGAAATCGCTTGAAAAGAGACCCTGCAAAGCGAGCGATTTTTCAACTTTTAAAATAAAATTAGTTTTAGATATGCATGGTACATTTTGCATATGGATACGTGTATCAAATTGCACCTTTAATCGCTTTATTTCACATTAATCGTGGAATTTTCTACACTACTGTGTTCATTTTTGAACCAGAAACCAGTGATGGACCCGATGGGACAGTTTATTTTTTCAATGAAATGACATTGAACTGCGGCAACTGGGAATTTAGTGAGTTGCCGGAGGCCGCCCTGAGGGGGTACAGTAGGGGAGGGTGTTGTCTATACTCCCCCAAAATTGCAGCTCTTTATCACCCCCACAGCTGGAGGTACGGCATCCGAAGTGTCGCAAAATAAAGTGGGTGCCGGACCTGTGTGGGACACTCAAAAAGCCAAAAAAAACTTTGCATACATGGCGACCCACCCTTTAGCGGGTCGCCGTGGCCTCCCCCATTGATGCAGCGTAGAGGGGGGTTGCAAGTATATACCCCTCCATTTTCAGCTTTATACTCCGCCCGCAGCGGGAGTTAGGGCACCCGGAGTGAAATCAAAAATAGGGTGCCGGACCTGACCGGGAAGGTGTTTATATAGTTAGGGGTTGGCATCTATGATATGGAATGCCCCAATAGTTGTTAAAACGTATTTACGTTTACTCCATAAATATGTATACTGCGTAAATACTTTTGCGTTTTCACCTGAGAAAAACCGGTACTCACTCACTCGCGTAATTTTTGAAAGCGAGTACAGAAAACGTAATTGAGAAAATTTTGTGGGGCGAAAGGAACTAGTGATGTAAAAAGTGCCAGGACTTTGACGGCATGCGCTTTTCCGACCTCCAGTAACAAACGTCAATGGCGCCAGAGCAAAATGGCGCCAAGCGCCTGCGCCAGACATTTTGTTCCTGCCGCCAGCCAACAATATTGTCAAGTAGTAATTATAGTGGCAGTGTCTGAATGGATCAGCATTGGAAAATAAATATGGATATTTAATTAAAACTTATTGATACTGAGATACCAAGTAAATATGCTCATGTTTCTTTCCAAAACAAAACAGGCCCAAAATTTCATAAAGTGTGCAGATTTCTGACCCCCCCCCTCTGCCCAGCACCTGAAATGCCCTACATTCAAATCAGGCTTCATCTCATTTCAATTGTATTTTATGCCCTACACTACACATACACTAGTTTACCAACATGAAATGCTCGACCATTTTGGTAAACTGTTTTGACAAAACAGCACAAAACACCGTACAAATCTCTACAATGTTAGTGTTTCGCACTGTTTTATCAAAACAGTTTACCAAAATGGTCCAACATTTCATGTTGGTAAACTAGTGTGTGTGGGCCCAATTTGTGTAGGGTCCAAAAAATAATCCTATAAAAATGGAAGATAAAAAGGAAAAACATTTTAGCTGCTGGAAAATGGAAAACAGAAAGGAAAAGTTCATTCTCCCAAAAACAGAAGGGAACAATTTAAGCTGCTGGACAAAAATTAACAAAATATTGCCATTGGAATATGGAGGTTGAAAAACAAACACTGGGTAAGGGTAGGTAAAAACTCATATCTTGCTTTATTTTCCTAACAAAATGGCTGCACAAAATTAGAGTTGTTTAAGGTACCAAACTTTTTTCAAAGTATACGTAAACGTAATGTATTCATTTTTTACACACCCCCTGAGTACAGAAAACGTAAAGTAAAAGTATTTTACTTTGTCTCGTGAGTAAACATGAGTAAAATACTTCTCCTCCAGAAAACATATTTTTGAGTATTTTTGGTAAACTTTGGCCCAATTTTCACTCAAAATAACTCATTTTTGGACTTTTTCACCATTTTCACCTTCAAATTCACTAGTCCGTGTGTTATTTGCCTATTTCCCTGCTTTTGGAAGAAAAAATTCTGATATTTCACTTTTTCTCACTTTTATCGCGTCTGTGCCTTCACAAAGCCTATCTGAAATACATTTTATGTACTCGAGTACTTTCAAAAAGTATACGTAAAAGCAAGTACAGCTACTTTTTTCAAAGTATACGTAAACGTATTTACTCAGTACTCGAGTATACGTACTTTTTGAGTAAAGGTAAATACGTTTTAACAACTATGCACAAGATGGGCTTTTCGCCTCAAATGAAGTGGACTTAAACAACTCAAAACTCGAAATTTTCAAAATTTGGACTTGTCAACTTTTAGAATTGGATGCCTAAATTATATTTTGACTAGTTCATCTCAAGATTTTCAACGCTATTTTGCTTTCCACCTTTTAGGTCAGTATTTATACAAATTCTTTAATTTGAAGCAAATTAATGCAAATACCGTATTTCCTCGAAATACCCCCCCCCTCGAAATACCCCCCCCCCTCGTTCTACCCCCTCCCCCTCACGGGACCACTATGAAACAATCACCCCCCCCCCCTCGAAATACCCCCCCCCCCCAAAAATTGAGTGTAAAGGGAACGTACATGACAATAACTGTGGTTTGTGTTCTGTGTACTGCAGAACACACGTTAAAACAATGTCGGTGTCACGTGTGAACAGTGTTTATACCATCTACATACTAATATTAGTCTACAGAACCTTAAATATGGCGGTTTTTGTTGCATTTTTCGACGTCTGCGTACGTTTCAGACGACAATTTCGTAATTGGTTTTCAAAAAATTTCTTGTGAAATAATACCCCCCCCTCGTTCTACCCCCCCCCCCCCCCCCTCTCGAGACCACTATGAAACACTCACCCCAAAGGGGGTATTTCGAGGAAATACAGTAATCTGTGCTGAAACACCTATGCACTCATTAACTAATGTGCGGTTCACGTTTGGTGAGCAAATTTGTGTTTAAACATTCACAACAACATTCAAAAACAAAACAACAACATTCAGCCAATTAATTGAAAAGAGCGGGTTTAAATTATCACCTCGATAAATTCCACCCCCTTAAAACGTCTGACGAAAAATAATTGCTCGGGAAAACTATTCGTGGGTTTACGGTATGTAAATAAATTTTTCAAACACTTGAATGAATCCTCTACATGAACTAAGATACCGTATTTCTTCTAATAGAAGAGCACCATTATATTTATTCTTTCATCAATTATTTTTACCTGTTGTTATAATAGAAAAGGTGTCAAAACCTGCCGTTCTATTGGAGGTGTCGTTCTATTAGAAAAATACAGTAGACAGAATAATACAAACTCTTGTTTTTACAGTTTCTCAAAAGCATGCAAATGACGTTTATCACTGGAAATTTATACACATCCAATACTCGAAAGAAAGTGATGCATACAAATCTATTAATTTGAATATTTACCGTATTTACTCGAAATACCCCCAGGGGGTTTATTTTTTCAGAGTGGAAATTTTGAGCGAAAAACGTGAAAAATGCAACAAAAACCACCATATATAAATTTTTACAGCCTTATATAAGGATGTAGATGGTATAAACGATGTTCTAACGTAACACAGTAAGTGTTTTGAACGTCTGTTATGCATTTCCCGGACCACAAATACATAGTGCCCATTTTGAGGGGGGATATTTCGAGTTGGGGTATTTCGAGGAAATACGGTAGCTGTCGAATATTCCCATGGGAGGAAGTTTGTTTTGCATTTACATGAGATTTACATTTGCGTACTCATGAGAGTTTAACATCTTTTTAAATTGTAAATTCAAAGTGTTTTTCTCTGATGAATAATTCGACTTTTCATCATTTGTTCATTTAGATAAGTAGTTGTACAACTAGGGGGGGGTGGTCTTTCACAAAAACTGGTATTTCACTGTGGCAGCGTTGGATGCCTTGTGAAATGCCAAATGTCATGCAAAGTGTCAAAAGTCTTGTAAAATGCCCGGTAAAGTGGCAAACGTACGTTTGACTTCGACACTTTACATGACATTTGACATTTTACAGGGCATTTTACAGTGTCTTGGAGTGCCCCCTGATTCTGGTCAATATTAACGTTTTGATAAAAAAATAGCACGTGCACAATATGGGTCATATACTTCTCTTATCACCAAACACGTAACAAAAACTGATAAAAATGATAAGCTAAAGTCAACAGATGGAGGAAAAATAAAAATTGGCATTCACTCACAATTCAAAATCCATTCGATAAACGCAAAAAATGTTTAACATCCGAAAAATCGGCGCACTAATTATCGCTAGATCGGATTTCAAACAAACAAGGCGGAGTTTACAAACCGCCAGTTCCCGATTTGTTGACGTGTCATCTGCAATTGTCAACTCAAAACTTCCCGTGGTAGCTTTGGAATCCGCAGTCATTACGCACGGCTTACCATATCCGCAGAATTTGCAGTGAGTTTAGGGTGGGCTTTTTATTGTTTGTGAAGCTGCGATATCAGCTAAATTCTGAAGCAGGATACTTATTCTCGCACTTTTGCAGCAGAAATTTAAAAAAGAAAAAGGCGGAGTCGAGTAAATACAATGGACGAATGTTTTTTCATTGAAAATTTTCTTTTTCGAGCAATTTTGATTATATACTCGGCGAACCGCACGCTATGCAATTTTCTGAAGCAAACACTCCATCATGACGTCATGACAGCAAAAAGAGAAAAATACGTTTCAGGAAAAACATTAATCGCTTGAACTCGACTCCACCTTTTTCTATTCAATTTTTTGTTGTGAAAGTGGATACATAAGTATCCTGCATACACATTGCCGACCAAGACATAAGTAATTTTAGGCGCATACTTTGCGGTCCGTTGAATTGATCAATGATTACGTTTTAGATAGAAATTAGAAATTAGACGGCGCGCTTTAGAAGCGTGCAGTCCGTGGAGT
>OZ038453.1:25680964-25746633 GCA_964036195.1 Sphaerolaimus hirsutus | reverse complement strand
CTATGCCAACACACATATTAGTTTACCAATATGAAATGGTCTACCATTTTGGTAAAGGTAAACTCTTTTGACAAAACAGTACAAAACACTCAATTCAAAACACATAAAACAGTACAAACATAGTTTACCTCAATTCACACAGCAGCCCCCCCCCCCCAATTCACACTGCACCCCCCCCCCCTCCCCAAATTCACACTACACCCCCCAATTCACACTGCACCCCCCCCCACAATTCACGCTGCACCCCCCAATTCACACTGCACCCTCCCCAATTCACACTGCACCCCCCTCCCCAATTCACACTGCACCCACCCAATTCACACTGCACCCCCCCAATTCACACTTCAATCCCCCCCTCAATTCACACCCAATTCACACTGCACCCCCCCCCCAAATAATACCCTTTCCACCCCCCCCCCAGACCACCCACGCACCTGTCTCTTCTTCACGCACGCTGGCTACAACAGCTTGCTGGAGTCGGTCAGCGCGGCGGTGCCCATGCTGCTCATGCCCGTCATGATCGACCAGTATAACAACGCGCAGAGGGCTGTCAGGTGTTGATTTCACTAGTAGGGGTGGGTGGGGGGTGGTGGTAGCGTATGTGATGTTGAGAGTTTTAGACACATTACTGTTGCACTGTGCTTTAATTATCATTGGCATCCTTCCAACATGAGACATAAATAAGTGTGAGTGCTTAGTGTGTGTGCTATTAAATTTTGGGTTTAATTATTGGAAAGAATAATATTAACTAAGAAATCAATGAAATCCATTTATGATATTCAAATTTTAGCCACAAATATTATGCTTAATCTGGTCCAATATTGTACAGCAATAAATCACTCATGTTTTAGCCAAGTGTATCCTATTCTGACTCTGCTTTCCAAATTCCCAAAATAAACATGTCACTTGACTTGACACAACACCAAAAACATCAGTTACAACCTACCACTCCACTTGTCACCTGCCCAATTCTGGAATTGGCTCCAGACTTGGTCTGGGTTTGAGTGTGGATAAAAATGAATTGGATGTTGATGATTTGGTCAAGAAAATCACCCAATTGTTGGATGACCAGAGGTGAGTTTCTGTGGTGAAAGTTATCAATTGGGAGAAATGTATATTTCGTCTAGTCAGTAGGCTGTCAACAAAAACTTTTTTACGGACAACGGAAACGGAAACGGAAAAATTTCTGCACTTGCCGGAAAACAGAAACGGAAAAATTTTTGCACCTGCCGGAAAACGGAAAAATGAAAAGCCGGAAAACGGAAACGGAAATGGAAAAATTTGCTGAACATCTGCCAGAAACGGAAAAAAAGTTGTTGAAATTTTGCCGAAATGGAAAAATTTGAAAAAAAATTTCTGGAAATGCAAAAAACTGCAGAAATTTGGTTGGAAATAGAAGAAATTCACATAATTGAGAACCTGCATGGGTGTTTATCAGTGTGGCTGAAACAGAAAACAGAAAATTTATTCTGAAAATGAAAAAAAGTTGGAAAAACAGACAATTGAGCCGGAAAACGGAAAGAAGGTGGAAAAACTCAAAATTTAGCCAGAAAATGGAAAATGAGCCAGAAAAAATGGAAACGGAAACGGAAAAAAATTTTGCAGCTGGAAAACGGAAACGGAAACGGAAAAAAATTTGGCTTTGGAAAGCGGAAACGGAAAACGGAAAACGGAAAGTTGCCCATGGAATCACTTTGCCCATTGGTGGATGAGAAGGGGATTGAAACCAGAACTTCTCAAATGAATTTATCTATAACCCATTTGAATAAAGAACTGGAAAAAAATTCGGAGGAAAACATATACTGCTTCTGAATTCCCACTCACACAGAAAATGTCATGCAAAGTTCAGTAAAAAAAACGTTTTCTTTTTATTATTGACATTCTATGTGAAATTAGACACTCAACTTTACACTTTACAGGGTTCGGGACTGCCCCTGGTGCCACTCCCAGACACTGTAAAAGACCATGTGAAGTGTAAAAGACCCTGTAAATTGTCATGTGTCATGTAAAAGACCCTGTAAAATTCTATGTGCCATGTAAAAGACCTTGTAAAGTATCAAATGTCATGTAAAATACCCTGTAAAGTGTCATGCCTGTCCGAATTTTATATCATCGTATCCAAATCCAAATATCATGTCAAAAAGTATGTATTGGATACAAAAACAAAAAATTGGATATGAAAAAATGATATTTGGAAACACATGACACATTACAGGGTCTTTTACATGACACATTACATTTTACAGGGTCGTTCACACTTTACAGGGTGTTTTACAGTGTCTGGGAGGGGTCAGGCCTCCTACGCACAAATGCCTGGTACGCACAAACGCCCGGTACGCACAAAATTGTGCCCGCCATGCACATCTGCCCGGTAACTTACATGGCTGATGATCTTTGCGTACCGGACAGATGGTCACTAATGTTATTGCACAGCTTTTTTCATTTCACTGATATCTGAAAATCACTTGAAAAAGTATCAAGTGAAAAAAATGGTCAAAAATAGCCATTATCCACCGTTTTTTCACTTGACACTTTTTCAAGTGATGTTCAAATATGTGTGAAGTGACAAAAAGTGAACTAATGTCATTGCGCAACTTTTTTTCACTTCACTCACAAGTGTGATGTGAAAAACACGGTCAAAATGTAATGTAATTTCATTTCGTACCGGGCAGATGTGCGTGGCGGGTAACAATGGCAAACCCTTCAAAAAAAGTATTTAAATTTTTAAGTGTTTTTTCCAAAATGAATTTTCGAATTTTCGAATTTTTCCCCAAATGAATTTTCAAATTTTGAATTTAATTTTCAAATTTTTGAATTTTCGAATCTTTTTGGACAATTTTCAAATTTTTTGGGGTAATTTTCAAATTTTATTAACATACTTTTCGAATTTTTTTGGAAAAATATTGAATTAAGAGCTTTTTGAAGCTGTTAAGTAGTTATGTTGAAATAGTTATGGGTGCTCGGTGCATTCCTGTGCATTCTTCAATGTAACTGGGTCTACCCATAGCTGGAATTGTGGGTGGCTGTTATGGGGGGGTCCACCAGACTTTTGTGTCATTCCATTTTGTTGTACATTTGCTGATTATTTAATTGCCAAAATTTTATGCAATTTGACCCTGTATTTATGTGATTTTTATTTATATATTTAACATTTATCCTTGAATAAGTCCCCCTTGAATAAGTCCCCTCAAAAATCACTGACAAAAAATACCCCCCCCCCCCAGAAAAATTTATTTTACATGTTGAAATACTGGGTCAACTTGGCATAATGAATGTATACATCACTAATCCAACCTCAAAAATGGAATCTACAGGTTGTGCAGATCATTTTAAGTATTTAACAGTCCAAATCGGCTAAGAAATGGCTGAGTTATTAAGACTCGCTTCGCCTAAGGACCAAACTTCCCTTGTTACAAAAAATTTTTTGCGTTTTTTTTCATGGATTTGGAATCTCCATAACTAGAAACTTAAAATTTCTTTCCATGCATATATCCGGAAATGTCATCTTCCTACTGAAAAAATTGATCAAAGTCAAAAGTCACCATTTTTCAGGCTGTTTTTTAGAAATTCATAACTTTTGTTTGACTTTATCTATCAATATAATATTTTGTATTTTTATTAAGAAAGTTGTGGAGATTAATTGGCCCATACAAACTAATTTCATCAAATGTTTTTTTCTCAACGAAAATGATGGCTGAAATTTTGAAAATGGCACCAAATTTTCAGTTTGTAATTGAGAGCTTAGCTTTTTTTGCAAAAACTGTGCCCAATTGCATAGTTTATTTTACAAAAATAAAATAGAAAAAGTAGGTCTGCCAATTTTTGCCACAACAGTTTGAAACAGCCCGACACCCGTCTCACCACCACAGACAATCCCACTCTGAAGACTCAGATGAAGTTGTATGAAAAAAGTTTCCATCATAAACTTAGGTTCTTTTTCCATGTTCTTTCATTTGTATATCTCCATTTTTTATTAAACATACTTTGGATAGGTGCTGTCATACAAAAATGCACTTTTCACATAAAAAATTGTGACACCCATTTTTATGGTGGATTTGGAATCTTCATACAATAAAACTAAAAATTTCCTTCCATACATATATCTGGAAATGCCATCTTCCACTAAAAAAATGATAAAAGTCAAAAATCATATTTTTTTCTGGATGTTTCTTAGGAAATTCAAAACTTTTGCTTGACGTCATCTATCAATGTGATATTTTGGATTTTTACTAAGATAGTTTTGGAGATTAATTGGCCCATACAAACAAACTTCATCAGACTTTGTTTTCTCACTGAAAATCGTGGCTGAAAATTTGAAAATGGCGCCAAATTTTTTGTTCTGAATTTAGAGCTTAGCTTTTTTCACAAAAACTGTGCGCAACTGCATAGTTTATGATAAAAAAATAAAATCCAAAAACTAGGTCTGCACTTTTTGGCCCTACGCACACTAGTTTACTGGCGTTTTCAGTTTACTGGCGGTAAACTCCATTTTTTAGTTTACCGGCTAAATTCACGCATAGTAAAAGTGGGCGGAGTTTAGGCCGCCATCTTTATTTTTTTCAAGTTTGCCTGTGATGTGAATTTACGCTGTAAACATTAATTTCTAATTTCTTTAATTGTGGAAGAACGGAGCATTGTTTATGCAATTTTTTTGCGTCATCGTGTACAGTACGTTGTGTAGATGTTGTCAAAATTTTTAAAATATTTTTAAGTGCAACATTGGATTTTTTATTGAATTTATCATTTTTTTGTGGAAATAAATTTTTATAAAATCACCTGTTACGTTTTTTCGTTTATTGAAACGTTCTAAATTATCAGTTTTCGTTGCGCTATCGATTGGTGTACACAGTGGACATGAAATATAAACTTTCGATTTTTTATGATTTTATTTCAATTAAACGCAAATAAATCACTAGCACGTGAACGGAAAGCCCGAATCCGGAAAAAAAAATCACACATGAAAGAGTAACATTAGCTGCACACATCACACAATTTTTCGCGGCGTGAAACGAAAGACTTTGCGAATTATGATTTAATCACAATTAAAAAAGAAAAAATCAGCCAAAAATCGAATAGTGAATGAAAATTGTCCATTCAACGACAGTGTACTACATAACAACCATTATAACCGGTTGCAATCGAAAAATGAAGTGTAGCTGTAGCAGATAGCATGAAAATGAATTTTTTGTATTTGTTACATCAGTTTACCATTCCAGTGCCACTTTAATGCTAACTGCCACTGCAACGGAAATATTTCAGTTTGATTTTTATATTCAACGTAGTTGCAAATTCAGCAGTCAGCGGGATTCACCCACGGAACACGACCGGCGTCCGTCATCATCCACTCCTTGATTGCATCCCTGATGGGGCGCGCATCTCTTTCGTCAACGTCCCTTCGGATTGGCACGTTATCGATCGTATCCATGTTGTCGTACACTGGTCGCCACTGCAGCTGTGTATGGGAATGAATTTATGTGATGTTGAATTGTAACAGTGAATATGCAAGGTAAACTTACATTTCGCTCAACAGTGTCGTTCGGGTCATCTTGTGGTTTTTCATCGCCATTTTCATCAAATTGGTTGGCAGCACTTTCCCCGCGGATATCACGCAGCCAATTGTGCAGGTGGCAACAGGCCATAACCAGTCTTTGTACGCGTGGCGGTTCCATCGCGATACAGGTCATCAGTATGCGCCATCTGCCAGCCAAAATACCAAAGACGCATTCGACAGTGCGCCTAGCTCGGGATAGGCTGCAGTAGTTGCAGTCAAATTTAGATTTCAGTTTTACCAAACAACACTTCTTTCACAATATTCAAACACACCGCTAGTTGAAGTGTCGCTGGCTGTCATCTGCATGCAGCGCATATGGCACCATACACCACTTGCGCAACGCGAACGCTTGATCACCCACAAAATAACTCGGAATGGTATTTGCAGGTTTGTTGGCATCTGCACCGGGCAGCAAGCACGGTGGCGCCATAAGCATTCTGCCATGTCTGTGTAAATGTATCACTTTTATCATGTGTAAATGTATAGCACCTCATTGGAACATGTCAAAAAGGATGTAAACTCACATCAAATCCTGCCCGAAATCAGATGTGATCAGCACAGCACCATCTGCTTGTGACCCCGGCATACCGATGTCCACGTACTGAATTTTCAAATCTGCGCTGGCGCTGATGAACAGTATAATCGACGAGAAGCCCTTGTAGCACCAGTATCTCGTTCCACCCTCTGCAAGGCGTTTTTCATTTACTTTTGTAACTGTAAACATTTCCACCTCACTGCACAGTTTCCCATCACTGTGAATTTAGTCATTTTTCTACAGTCGCCAGACCGTCGCCAGACCGTCGCCAGACCGTCGCCATTTCGTCGCGCAATTTGGCCCTTTTTTAAAAAAAATCATAACTTTTTTTTGGATCACTTTTATGAGAAGCCAGGTACGTCAGAAGAAGCGCAATTTTTTTCTCTACAAGTACATCCAAAAATCATTTGCACAACATTCCCATGACCCAAATGAAGTTACTTTCAAATCGGTGGGGGTTGCGGTTAAACTCAAGCAAAAGCGACGATTTTGCGATGTTTGCGACGCAAAATGCAACGAAAAGCGACGTTTTCACAAAAAAATTTGCAACCTTGGTAAACTGGCGACTATTTCTGATTGAAGGCGACGCACGCGTCGCAAGCGTCGCAAGCGTCGCAAATGCGACGCTTAGTTTACCGTGACGTTGCATACGACTCACCATGTTTATGTTTACTGGAAACAACACACATGAGGGCAAAATTAGAATGCGTAAAATGATATGTACTTACCAGCGGGTTTGCGAATACGGATGTGTTTGCCATCCAGACTCCCCACACAGTTCGGCATCTGCCACAGTTTCCAGTATTGCTGCGCGAAATCTTTCATTTGCCCTAAATCACTCCCCATAGGTTTCAAGTGGTCCTTCAAAACTTTCACTATTCCGGTGGACACTTCGTCAATAATCGTTCTAATCGTAGCGCCGGAAATCTGTAAATGTTTTTCCAAAATACAATGAACTATAAAGCAATCTAAAAGCATGAAAAATGGTATCACCTGTGACTGGCCGGCACAATCTTCAACTTCCCGGCCGTTTGCGCATGTATACAGAAAGTAAAACAGTCGCATTTCTGTTGTCACTACAGCGATGTGTCTTCTTTCATCTCGTGTTCTCAGGTACTGTTCACCAGTTTCAGGGTCGACAGCTGTAAGCATCGCGTGCAGCTGTTCGAATTCAGTTGGCCACAGCTGTAATTAATTTGTAATCATTGTGAACGTTATCGGTAAACTGAGTTCATTCATACATATCAGTTTACTGTTCGATTGCAATGTTGTTGTAAACAATAACATGAAAATGTCACAACACAGTAAGTGATGTTATATATGTCTGTATATTTTACGTAAATAACAGAAATTGTGAAACAACGAACCCTGCACAGTTTGTAAAACCATGCTGGATCGGTGTTCTTGCAGGCAATAACAGCTCGCCAGTAATTGCCCCTGGAGCGCGCCCTTTCTAGTAAATATGGTGTCATGTACTTTTTCCTGCCCTGATCACCCTGTTCTTGCGCGGCATTCTGCTGTTCCTGCTCTTGTTCTTCGTCGTCGTTGTCCACATCATACGAAAACAACGTGTTCCCGACTGCCAAAAAAGCGGCTAAAATTTGTCTCTTCTGATTGTGCGTTAGTGGCGCAGTTCCATCCAAATTCCGCTCTAGCACTTCGTTCATTCTTTGCATTTGTCCCAAAACGGATTCATCGTGCGCCATTTTGAAACGTTTTTTGGGGACAGTTTTTGTCAATCGATATTTCAGATTTCTGGCCATATGCCAGACATTTCTGGCATGTAGCCAGAAATGAAACATGTGATTAAAAAAAGTAACCATGAATAACATAAAATTGTATCACGACGTGTCACTTTTTTTTCTTCACAAATCCATATCTTTCACAGATAAGAAATAAAAAGTGAAAATTTTGTGGAAAAGTGAAAAATAGACCGTTCGATTGATTTCGCGTCGAAAATGGTCCGAACTTTGGGCGGTATGGCGCGCGGCCAATCGCAAAACGTTTCCGCGACCGCGGAAACAACTTCGGATGGCGGCAAAGGCAAAAATGGAAACAAACGTGGACGGCCGCCAAAGCAGAAAACTGAGAGCCAGCCCCCAGAACAGGTTACTCATCCAATTTCTTTGGTTATCTGACCATTTCATTTCATGCATTTTCTACTTATCATTTTTGTTTGAGTACAAGTGTGTTTTGGACATCTGCCAATTTATCTACAATTTGCGAATGTTTACAAGCCAACGCGATATTTACAATCCAAGATAAGCCAACCAATGTTTACAAATCGTTTGCCCCACTTCAGACCGTTCCGACTGGACCGCCCGTGCGTGGCCGAGGCACAAACATGCGCACCAGAGGGCAGGCTGCGCAGAGTTCTCAGCGCGACATTTCCGAGCCGCAGCGCGTGCTTGTCCCCGACGATCACCTCGCACATTCGTTTGGCAGGGTTTTGTCGCAGGTTTGCTACTTATATTTGTACGGGTTTCTGAACTTTTTCTACACACACAGTTTATTCTTTATTTGAAATTTGTCTAAATTCAGCTCTAATTTAGCAAACTTCTGTGCTTTTTCGTAAACTCACATTTCATTTGTTTCAACTATGCGGAATTCTCTTTCCACCGTGTCAAAAGTGTACACAATGTTCCTTTTCAGGATTTGTTCGCGAGTCAGGAGTCTCCGGCTGAGCCAGAAGTCCCCGCTGACGGTGACCATTTGGAGAAGCAGGAAAAAGCGCGCGAGGAGGAAAGAGCGCGCCAGCAGAAATTGTCGATGGAGGAGCAAAGAAGGCTCAGAAAGTTGGAAAATGACAGAATCGGGGCGAAGCGGCGCAGAGACCACAAGAGGCTGCAATTGAAAGAGAAAAAAATGGTTTGTCTTTTTTTCTTTATTTGAATACGTTCTCTTTCCGGCATTACCTCACTGTACACTTTCATGAAAGTTTGCGCAACGTGAACTACTGTTGCTGTTTTCACCACTTATGTAAAAAGTAGATGTAAACTGATGTTGCCATGACAGTGTAACTTTGCACACTGTGACAGACATACTGTAGCACCTTTTACCCATTATGTAAAATGTAGATGTAAACTGATAGTTTGATCACACACACACTGTCACTTTGCAGCAGGAGCTGCAACGGCAGGCACGTGAGGCAGCCACGAACGTGTACGGTGGTCCCCTTGTGCCGTCTGCAGTGGTTGCACCCGCTGCAAGCACTACGGCTTCCGTGTCCGCGCCCACGCCCGCGCCCGCGCAACACGTACCCGCGCCCGTCGTACCGCCCGCCAAGGAATTGCCGGCGCCCGTGCAACAGAAGAAACTGAAAACAAAAACTGTCGTTGTTGGGGGTTCGCGGTCCCCGACGCCGACAGTTTGCCAAGACACTGCCACAGCCGAGAAAGCGAAGCCCCCAACGCCGACAGTTGGCCAAGACGCTGCCACAGCCGAGAAGCCCAAGTGAAAGTGGCCGCTCTTCATTTGTGACAAGCCGCGGTGTCACGGTATTTACGTTAGTTTACTTTTCGTAGGAATCGGCCCATACTGGAACGACCGGTTTGCCGATCGTTGCGGCTCCGCCTGCCAATCCGTCTGGCAGTGCGCTGCTTGAACGCCGCCGCCGCAGGACCAGCGGGCTCATTGTGTCGCCCCTCGCCGCGCCGCAAAAGAACGCGGAAATGGACTACAACGTCACGCCGGTGCAGGTGAGTATAACGGTGGTGTTTCATGATGTATGTAAACAGCATGTAACTAACAACCCTGTACTAACTACTAATGTTACTTACATCAGAAAACAAAGCCGGGCAACTTTGCGTTTCCGCAGCAGGAGGCGAAAGTTGCCGAATGATGACCAAGATGACAGTCTGGTACAATACCTGGCTGAAATTGTGAGGATTGCACTCTTTCTTTTGTGTCAACAAACTACTTAAGATGCATCTTTTGGTAAATTGAAAATGTGTAATTTAAAAGATTTACTTCTTGTTACTTTTGATGAAATCAAATTTACACATTCTTATACATATTTCGGTAAATCAGTGTGCACAGTGGTACTTATTTGTAGTAGTGCATTTCTTTATGATTATGATAAAGTGACATATCTTACTTACAGCCGACGCAACAACTGGACCAACTTGCCGGGTCTATGAAAAAAGCCAAGAAATCCGTGCCGACGGAAAAGGGCAAATTGCCCACCGTGCAGAAATTGCCCACTCCGCAACAGCACGTGCAAGCACCGAGTTTGCCGTACACGTCACCGGTGAATGTGAACACAGCGACGACCATCGCCGCACACTTGATGCAAAGGCAGGCTTCCGAAGTTGCCCTGGCTGCCAAGCTTCAGGCGACCCGGTTTGAGGTGAAGCACTTGCAGCAAGCCCTGCAAAACATTAACGTTAGTAAGACATTTCATTACTTCTTCATGTGCAATACCATATGCAAATTGAAATTTCTCATGTATATTTGCAGTCGTGCCACCAGGTGGATGCCACTGAAGACGGCATCACGTACTCGTTTGTGGCATCGCAGGCGCCGCAGCGGCAGCATCAACAGCTGCAGTATGCCGAGGTGACTGACAGTTTCTGTTTTTTTTCCTACTTATAATTCAGTGTTAAGAAGCAAGTAAATTCTATCCTCTTTTTTACAGCCCGCTGAAATGGACTGCGAGAACGACGATGGCGTCGTGCTGCCGCAAAGTGCCCAGAAACGCACTGGCCAGCGTGTACCGGACACAGAATGTGCTGCGAAGCGGTACCGCCTGACAGTAAGTTTCTGTCTGCAGTGCTTCTGTTGTACAACTTTGTTGCCATTATAAAATGATAATATAAACTCAGAATGAGACTGCTGCCAGTTCCCCGGCCAGCGCGCGCAAAAGTGCAAAGAAGAACGAGCAAGCGGCTGCCGGGACCGAAATGGTTAGGATAGAAAATTGCTTCGATATTTTGCTTCGTACTGTAATCTATGTTTACAGTATGAAAATGTGCAGACAAGCGAACCGCCGCCGACCAGTGAACAGCGCCGTACCGTGCCACAGCCCATCCGCCAATCGCGCGCCGGTACGACGCCGCGCAATTGCCCTTTGGATGAGGAGGGCTACGCAAAACGGCTGGCGGTACGTCTTGGGTTCAATTGTGGTTTTCGGTGTTGTACATGTTTCTATGTGCAGTGTCTACTAGACTTTAGTATTTCTACAGTAATTGATATGTACAGTTCCCCAGTGTGCATATATATATATCTGGGAAACAGTTGGAAACTTTTCTATAAGTTTACCATTACAGATGTTCATAGATGTAAACTGTTTACTTCTTTTTAACAAATAGAACGGTATACTAAAATTGCACACATTCTCAGGCGATCAATGAAGACTATTATGAGGAACTGGAGGATTTTGATAATTGAAATGTGTTTTTTTTGGTAATGTGAAAGGGGCGTGTGCCTCTGTGCATGTTTACCCCATGTGCATGTCAGCGGTATTCTACATGTTGACTTTCCACGATGCTCCAGGGGATTGGGTAGACTCCTCTGGAGCGATTGATAGTTCTTAAAAATAAAACACATGGACTAGTGGTTTCAAAGGTGAAAATAGATAAACAGTTATGGAAATTGTCGAATTTGAGTTAAAATTAGGGTCCACATGCACACTGGGTTTACATGCACAGAAGGCTTCAGTCATGTGAAAGTGCTGAAAGTAGTGAATACGTTTTAATGCAGTTTCTTATCATTTTACGTTTTCATACAGTTCCTTTTTTTGTAACATTTCAATCATTCGCAAATTATCACATTTCAAAGTGAAAACGTTATGTACTTTTTTAGTTTCTTCCGTATACAATTGTCAAATTTCGCATTCTGAGATAGGTAAACAAGTTTTAAATTTTGCTCAAAAGTGTAACTCTTGTCAACAGCAATATAGTCTTGTTTTTGTTTTTTCTTAGTTTTTGTTACAGCGAGAAGGAGAATGATTTCTTTTTACAGTTTTAGATTTAAATTGAAAATTGGCGAGTACAAAGTTTGGATTTTTTTTTGTCGCACTTCCTTTCTTTTTGTCGAAGCAAGAAGGAGAATGATTTCTTTTTTTACAGTTTTAGATATACATTGAAAATTCGCGAGTACAAAGTTTGGATTTTATTTTGTCGCACTTGCATTTCTTTTTGTCGAACTTCCATACAAATCACGTGTCCATGTAATTTTTAATTTTTCTATCCGTAACAACATGATGAAATCACACAATAAATCTGTTAGGTAGATTTCAATTTGTAAATTGAAGTAAAAAGTAACAAAAACGAATTATTAACAGTCACGATAAAAAACAAAATATCAACAGTCACGATAAAGAACAAATGTTAGCAGACACACACAAACGTAATTGTCACGTCTAAATTGTCTATGTTTCGCAACAAAGATACGTTAGGGAATTTGAAAAGTCAAAAAAAATTAGTTTACTGCTCACCTGATAAGTCTTGGGGAATAAATCCTTCCTTATTTTTGGCTGTACGACGCGTCGCGAGTCGCATACGACGCGTCGCGCGACAAAAGCGACGCGTCGCATAATCGTCACTTCCAGTTTACCCAGCTGTGTCACATTCGTGTGTAATCGTGCGACGCGTCGCACTTTTGTGACTTGCCGAAACCACTAACCCCAGAAAGTGAAACACCAACGTAAACTAAAGTACACACGTCGATCAAAAATGTAAACCGACGCGCGACGCGTCGCGTTTCAGTTTACATTTTTGATCGACGTGCCGTGTTGGTAAACTAGCGTGTACAGCCACAATTACCACAGCAGTTTGAAATGATCAACAATGCAGATGTCATGATCACAGACAATCCCACTCTGAAGACTCAGATGAAGTTTTATGAAAAAAGTTTCCATTGTATTCTTAGGTTATTTTATCATGCTCTTTCATTTGTATGTCTCCATTTTTTATTAAACACACTTTGAAAGGGTGCTGTCATACAAAAGTGTACTTTTTTAGCAAATATCACAAGTGTGATCATGTAAAATCCAAAAATAATTCATTTTTACCATTAGCTAACTGTTCTGACAGTAGCTTTTAGCTGGCCATTTGGTTATTTTATGTTTCTGTTTGCAATCTAACTGCTATGAACTAGGGTTGGGACATGATATTCACATGTGATCATGCTTGTGATATTTATTTTTTTATGCAAGTGCAATTTAGCAGAAACATAAAATAACCAAATCGCCAGCTAAAAGCTACTGTCAGAACAGTTAGCTACTAGTACAAATGAATAATTTTTGAATTTTACATGACCACACTTGTGATATGTGCTAAAAAGTACACTTTTGTATGACAGCACCCTTTCAAAGTGTGTTTAATAAAAAATGGAGACATACAAATGAAAGAGCATGATAAAATAACCTAAGAATATAATGGAAACTTTTTTCATAAAACTTCATCTGAGTCTTCAGAGTGGGATTGTCTGTGATCGTGACATCTGCGTTGTTGATCATTTCAAACTGCTGTGGTAAAAAGTGCAGACCTACTTTTTGGATTTTATTTTTTTATCATAAACTATGCAATTGAGCACAGTTTTTGTGAAAAAAGCTAAGCTCTCAATTCAGAACAAAAAACTTGCTGCCATTTTCAAAATTTCAGCCACAATTTTCAGTGAGAAAAAAAAATCTGATGAAGTTTGTTTGTATGGGCCAATTAATCTCCAAAACTATATTAATAAAAATCCAAAATATCAAATTGATAGATGATGTCAAGCAAAACTTTTGAATTTCCAAAGAAACGTCTGGAAAAAAGATCAATTTTTTTTGTAGGAAGATGGCATTTCCAGATATATGTATGGAAAGAAATTTTTAGTTTCTATGTACGAAGATTCCAAATGCACCATAAAAATGGGGCTCAGAATTTTTTATGTGAAAAGTGAATTTTTGTATGACAGCACCTATCCTAAGTATGTTTAATAAAAAATGGAGATATACAAATGAAAGAACATGGAAAAATAACCTAAGTTTATGATGGAAACTTTTTTCATACAACTTCATCTGAGTCTTCAGAGTGGGATTGTCTGTGGTGGTGAGACGGGTGTCGGGCTGTTTCAAACTGTTGTGGCAAAAATTGGCAGACCTACTTTTTCTATTTTATTTTTGTAAAATGAACTATGCAATTGGGCACAGTTTTTGCAAAAAAAAGCTAAGCTCTCAATTACAAACTGAAAATTTGATGCCATTTTCAAAATTTCAGCCATCATTTTCATTGAGAAAAAAACATTTGATGAAACTAGTTTGTTTAACTAGGGCCAATTAATCTCCACAACTTTCTTAATAAAAATACAAAATATTATATTGATAGATAAAGTCAAACAAAAGTTATGAATTTCCAAAAAACTGCCTGAAAAATGGTGACTTTTGACTTTGATCAACTTTTTCAGTAGGAAGATGACATTTCCAGATATATGCATGGAAGGAAATTTTAAGTTTCTAGTTATGGAGATTCCAAATCCATGAAAAAAAACGCAAAAAAATTTTTTGTGACAGGAACAAAATTTGGTTCTTAGGCGAAGCGAGTCTTAAGCTTCAACGTCAACTAACCAGATCGGTCATGTAAAGTCAACACCTTTTTATCGACCCCCCTTCTTGGGATCGGGGAACGATTCAAGGAAACAAAACAATTTGGTTGATGTGTAACAGAATGGGGTGACACAAAGTCTGGTGGACCCACACCCTAAAATGCCTTCCCTGATTCCAGCCATGGGTCTGCCACAGATGCCATTTCAATGTTCATTGACGTTTTTTTCGTTTCGATAAACTTTTTCAGATGCACCGCGTATCAATTATCAATCGATTTATCACATAGAACCTATGAATGTGTTTTATGTCCTTGAATTCCCTGAAAAATTCGAAAACTATTTTCGAATTTATGAATTTTCGAATTTTCGAATTTTCGAATTTCGATTTTTAAGTCGTTGTTTCCAGTGGTGGAATAAAAAATTGAAAATTCTGAAAAAATTCGAAAATTCGAAAATATTGTCGAATTTTCGAATCTTTTTTTGCCATCGTTAGTGGCGGGCACAATTTTGTGCGTACCGGGCATTTGTGCGTACCAGGCATTTGTGCGTACAAGTGCACCGCCTCTGGGAGTGCCCCCGGATCTTTCCACCTCAAAACCTCACCATTTCCCACAGATACACCGAAAACGCTGGGCGGTTTTTCGATTTAATCAGCGACAAAATATCGACACCAGCCGACATGCTGCAGTTCAACCTGCGCAAGTTCACCAAGCCGCACTTGAACAGGGTGCACGGCATGGACCGAGTCAGAAAGATGGGCTATGTGCAGTACTTTTGTCTAGATGTGATCTTCGTGTGGGGCATTGTGATGGTGGCGATTTTGTATGTTGTTTTTAGACTGTTGTCTCTGGTTGTCGCTATGTTGTAGTGTTTCGAATTTTTTTCCGTTTTCATTTGTACCTAGTGGACCGCAACGTGTCCAAATTTACTTTTGTCTTAGTTGATAGCGCGCGAGCATTTGCAAGTACTGGATACATTTTTTTCCAAAGTCATGCCAAGCAATAAAAGCACTTGTAATGTTTTTTTCTTCATACATTTTTAAAAAATACACATCATTCCAAATATTTTATCCATACAAAAGGTTCAACACAGAACGGAAGGACCCTTTTACATCGAATAGCTCCTCAACAGTTATTTTTTATTTGACTTCTTTCACAATGGCTATTCAAAATGTTTTTTTTTTCAGAATCTTTTGAGATCCGCTAGTAACTTCATTTGAGTGTACCTATACATATTTACATCCAAAAATTATGTATTTTGTTTGTAGTTGAGTATTATTTTACATGCTCATTAACAAATTGCTTGCACACGCTAGGTCACATCATTTAATGATTTACTCAAACTGGGTTCAGTTTATTTTCTTTTACTTCCTGGTTTCGTAAACACTTATAGGTAGGCTGTTTTTACACTTAATGACCATGTGACGAACGAAGGGGCAGCCCCAGACCCTGTAAAATCCCTGTAAAATGTAAAATGTCATGCAAAGTGTCAAAAGTCATCTAAAATGTCCAATAAAATGGCAAACTCAGACATTTCATAATCATGAAAACCGTATTTCCTCGAAATACCCCCCCCCTCGAAATACCCCCCCCTCGTTTGACCCCCCCCCCTCTCGAGACCACTATGAAACAATCACCCCCCCCCCCTCTAAATACCCCCCCCCCCCAAATTGAGTGTTAAGGGAACGTACATGACAATAACTGTAGTTTGTGTTCTGTGTCTGCAGAACACACATTCAAACAATGTCGGTGTCACGTTAGAACAGTGTACATACCATCTACATACTAATATTAGTCTACAGAACCTTATAAATGGCGGTTTTTGTTGCATTTTTCGACGTCTGCGTACGTTTCAGACGACAATTTCGTACTTAGTTTTCAAAAATTTTCTTGTGAAATAATAACCCCCCCCCCCTCGAAATACCCCCCCTCGTTTAACCCCCCCCCCCCTCTCAGGACCACTATGAAACAATCACCCCCCGGGTATTAGATCTTTTTTTCATGTCGTCACGAGTTGTCACAGTTGTCACCAAAATTTGTTCTAGGTAGCCTCGTTAACAAGACCCCTAGAACAAATTTCTGTGACAGCCTGTGACGACGGCAGAAAGTAATGATCTAGTGTGCATGATTGTGTGGAGTTTAATGTATTTCTAAGGTTGAGGGCTGAAGAAATCACGATTGATCGAGCCTATCAGATGTTTCATTCTCAGCCCAGAAATAAAAAAATGTGTTGTGACACTTTCATTGAGTGTAATGACCACCTTATCATTTGTTTATGGCGCTGCATACACTAGTTCGCTGTCAGTAAAAACAAAATTTTGTAAACTCATTAATCAACCTTTAATTGCATTTGAGTTTACTGGAATTAGGTGTTTGTCAATTACAGTTGACAGATGGTAAAAAATTCATTCCAGTCAACTCATGTGAATTCCTCATTTATGAATTTCTTGTCTTCAAACTTCTGATTTCTTGTTTCTAGAATTCTTGTTTTCAAATTTGATTAGTAAACTAATGTGTGCAGCAACATTGTGGAGTTACTCAAGGTGATATTTACGATTGAAAAAAACATTGCGTGGAAAATATAATTCCATAGTGATACCCAAATAACATGATCAATAAAAAACGCAATAAAAAAAAACAGTCAAACATTCTCTGGCTTCGTCACGCTTCCAGCTGAATAATGTCGAAAATTTGCGCATATATCCCGTCTAATTTTCGGATTAAAAATGAAAAATATATGCGGATTTATGACACTATTCACCACGGCAAAAGCCATTATAGTGCCATTAGCCCAAATAGTTTCGTAGCCAGCTAAAACGAAAAAAGGTAATTGCGAGGAAAAATGGCCCATCCAAATTAGTACCCCCTGTAAAAGTAAACGAAACTCCATATTTATCCTATCAGAATTGTGCACTCTACTGTGCGTTCGTTGATGCACTAAACTGAGAAATAGTACGAAATAGAGTAGTAATGAAATAAACGGCATTATACTGTGGTAATAAATATACGCGTGCCACATAACGTTATTATAATCGTCGCATACAAAACCGTACATCAACGTTTTAGGTAGAAACGTAATTCTGCACGAAAAAACACGTTCCAATGTGATTATCGAAGGGCCTGCGAATAAAATGAATAAAATGGGTAAAATGGGTCTTTCCTCCAAATATTTACCAAAACTACTATTGGCGAAATAAAGTATTCCGGACAAAAACCGGTTTACACTAATCAGAGTGATTATCAACACTATAATATTGTACAAAAAAGCGAAAAGGTACTCAAAAATAGTGTGGGTAGGGGTACCCGCGAAAATCTGATACCCAGCCCACGCGGTGGGGCAAAAAATGCACAAAAGTATCACCAGAAACATCATGTCAGCTATGCCGAGGTAAAATGCCATTGTGTAAAACGCGTTGTTGTTTTTATTCCGCATTATGGCATATAGCACCGGTCCGTATGCTATCAGTCCAATTAACGCAATTAATGCCCAAATGATAGCCCAAATTTTTCGTTCCTTTTCTGAATGTATATCTGGTGCCACTACCAGACCCTGTAAAAAGCCCTGTAAAATGTCAAATGTCATGCAAAGTGTGAAAAATCATGGAAAATGCCCTGCAAAATGGCAACCAAGTTGCCATTTTGCAGGGCATTTTCCATGATTTTTCACACTTTGCATGACATTTTACATTTTACAGGGCTTTTACAGGGTGTGGGATTGGCACCTGAATGTATATCTGTGTTGGTCACTGTTGTAGCTTTGAATATATTGTCGGCAATATTTGACTCCATTTGAATTGGATTATTGAATTCGATTATTGTGAATATATCTGAGAAACGGAATTTCTGGTTTAAGAGATCAATTTTGCAGAGAACTTTTTTATAAAAATTCATTATATAGATGTTCGCTAACAAAATGGCGAAAAATTAGAAGGGCAGTCTCCAATAGAAGGGCGGGTAAAAAAGTTGACAAAAAAATAGAAGGGTGCCCTTCAATTAGAAGAAATACGGGAGCATTGAAAAATCTACGCCGAATTTATTTAGAAAAAGCAGAAAATATCGAAAATAGAGGATCTTTCATGCGACGAATGTGTAACATTTATAGGTAAAGGTAAATATGCCTTGAAAAAATAAGCCAAGCATAACATGTTAATGAGTAAAAATAATTGAGGCGTCCAATCAGGGCTCAAAACTCGATTTTTGTCAAACTCGAGTTCGAGTCTTCAACCCCAAAATTTTTCCAGTCGGGCCAGTCAGTGAAAAGTCGAGTCGAGTCAGGCAAAAATCTCGAGTCTCGAGTCGAGTTGCATGCGTTACTTTTCACACGAATGTTGCAGAAATTTCAGATACTGGTTCTTCAAACAATGTTTTCACACACTCTAATGCCAACGGTTGATTTTAATATCAAGATAAAGCAAAAATATAACATTTTGTCACACATGTTCACTTTCTTGATGTTGCCACAAACAAAAATGAAGCCATCCTGGGGATGGAAAACAACATCTTTAAATGACCTGGTTTTTTGATGGCGGAGATTTTTCCAGTTATACCTACCGTATTTCCTCGAAATACCCCCCCCCCCTCGAAATACCCCCCTCAAAATGGGCACTATGAACTTATGGTCCAGGAAATGCATAACAGACGTTCAAAACATTTACTGTGATATGTTAGAACATCATTTATACCATCTACATCCTTATATAAGGCTGTAAAAATTTATATATGGTGGTTTTTGTTGCATTTTTCACGTTTTTCGCTCAAAATTTCCACTCTGAAAAATACACCCCCTGGGGTTATTTCGAGTAAATACGGTTTTTTAATGGGAGTTTTTGTTTACAGAGGCTTGTGACCCTGTAAAATGCCCTGTAAAATGTCATGCAAAGTGTCGAGAGAAGGTGACAACAACACATACTGCCTAGACATTGTTGTATTCATATTCATTCCAATCCAATAGTGGAGTTAAATCAACTACCGTATTTCCTTGAATTACCCCCTGGGTGGTTTATTTTTTCAGAGTGGAAATTTTGAGGGGGCAGTATTTCGAGGGGGGATTTATTATTCCGCCAGAAATTTTTTGAAATCCCAGTACTAAATTGTTGTTTGCAACTTACACAAATGTTGAAAAATGCAACAAAAACTGCCATTTATAGCACTCTATGGACTTATATATGTATGCAGATGGTATATTACCAGTTCTAACATAACACAGTCATTGTTTTTAACGTGTGTTCTGCGTTTCCTGGATCACAAACCACATGACGTTCTCTATACAGTAAATTGGGGGGGGGTATTTCGAGGGGGTGGTATTACGCAAAAATACAGTACATTACATGTTTTTGGGTCAGTGCCAACATTGTGGAATGTATTTCACATGGTGTGTGTGTTTCATTCTGTAGAATTGTATAGCAACTTTAGTTGAGAAACTTGACTTTAGACATTATTGAATAGATATGACAAGCAATTATATATGCTGCATGCGGAAATGCGGAAATGGGCGGAAATGGTGCGGAAATGCGCGCTTGCGCACAAAATTTTGAAAAATATGTTTAAAAGTCATATAAAAATACATATTTTTGATATGATTCAATGGGAAACCCCGACCTGAAATTTGCTGATATTCCGAGTCAAGTTTGGCAAAAACCTCTAGTCTCGAGTCAGGGCCATATTTTTCCGGTCAAGTCAGGTGAGTCGAGTCAGCACCCCATTTTACCCTCGAGTCACGAGTCGAGTCGAGTCGAGTCGAGTCGAGTCGAGTTCAAGCCCTACGTCCAATTCTAAAGGTTGACAAGTCCAAAATATGACAATTTTGAGTTAGGACTGGAAACGTCATCTGGGGCGACTTCCGCACATTTTTCATAATTTTCCATACATTTTTTGACCTCATGTGCCCATATGGCAAAGTGCCAAATTTGACATTTTTGGGAAAAATGCAAAAAAAATTGGGCAAGAAGTCGACAAGTCCACTAAGTTTTGGGCTAAAAGTCAACAAGTCCACCTTCCGCAGCCTTTTTTATGGGAAAAAATGCAAGAAATGTGATAAGTCCATTACCCACCCAATTTCCAAGGACACCCAATTTTTCACATATACATTGAGAGCAGGGGTTGAAAATTTGACACTTTATTGTGTCCATTTGTAACTTAATGTTGAGCATGAGAGAAAATGGACATTGGACACGCACCACGGACCTGAAATTGGAAATGAAACTTAAAATGCAATCTACTCAAAATCGCATTTTGTGGACTTGTCGACTTTTAGAATTGCAATACATCGTTGCGTATAGTGATGTAACAAGCACCAGGGGGCAGGGGCCAGTTCCGCAAGTGGAGAAGTGAAATGAGAAGTGAAAAGTGAAGTAAAAAGAAAAAGAAAAAAGAAAAAAAGAAACACGTGAAGGACGAAGGAGTGAATTCTGTCTTACAGAGTATTGTTTCTGATAACGGTTATGATGATTTAGTGGGAAACGTGCCGATTTTACGCTTCCGTCGGAACATTGTTATTGAAAGTTTAAACCTATTCAAAATATTCCACTTCGATTTTCACTTCTCATTTCACTTCACTTCTCACTTCCCATTTCACTTCTCACTTCTCCACTTGCGGAACTGGCACCAGGACTTTGTCGCCAAGCGCCAAAAGCGCCACGGTGCTTTTCCGACCCATACCAGAATGGCGGCATAGCGCTTTTTTGCTTCAGCGCTGGCGCCAAGCGCCAGCGCCTGCCATTTTGTTCCTGGCACCAGACAAAAAATAGCGCCAAGCTCGAAAAGCGCGATGGTCCTTTTAATTGGAAAGTCGCCAAGGGCCAATGGCGCCACAGCGTAACAGCGACAGGCGTCAACAGCGCCATGGCGCTTTTTGCTTTGGCTCTAGCGACAGGCGCCAGCGCCATGGCGCTTTTACATCACTAGTTACGTATTTCATGTAAACGTAAATGCGCTTGTGCAACGCTGGGTTTAATCGGAAACTTCAAATCAATGTCACATTCAATTCATAGCCTGATACATACCGTATTACTTCTAATTATCCTCCCCCCTTGAATTAACCCCCCCCCTCCCTCGAATTAACCCCCCGCCCCTCAAAACGGGCTGGGGAAATAACAAACCCCCCTCGAAATACCCCCCCCCCCTTCGGAATGATGTACGTCATGTAAATAATAAATACATCATGTATGCAATGTACATGATGTATATTACTGTTAATTTGCATTGCAGCGACACATAGACTAGTTTGTGTAGCTATCTACGTTTTTATGTCCAAATATATCCTGTTTGGACACATTTATTACCTGTTTTGGGTAAGCAAATGCCTACTATTTACTACGATCCTTACGAAAATTTCTGACGAAATAATAAAACCCCCCCTCGAATAAACCCCCCTCGAATTAACCCCCCCTCAAATTTTGCTGGCGAAATAATAAACCCCCATGGGGGAATTTCCAGGTAATACGGTAAGTTACCGTATTTCCTCGAAATACCCCCCTTGAATAACCCCCCTCGAAACACCCGCAGCTGTTTCCGAGCAGAGGAAAAAATACCCCCCCCCCCCTCGAAATACCCCCGTCTGGAATAATGTACATCATGTGTGTAATGAACATGATGTAAATCTGCATCGCAACTACACATAAACTAGTACGTTTAGCTATCTACGTTGATATCTTTTAATTTATCTTGTTCGGTCACGTTTATTATCAGTTTTGGGTATTTAAAACGCCACTCTTTACTACAATCCTTGCCGAAAATTTCTGGCGAAAAAAACAACCTCGAATAAGTCCCCCTCGAAATACCCCACAAAATTTCCAGTCTGAAAAAATTAACCCCTGAGGGTATTTTGAGGAAATACGGTAAATGCATAATTTTTCAGTAAAGACGTAAAAGGGTACTATTTTATGTGGGCGGGCGATTTAGCCGCACTTTAGTAAATGACCCAGGCCATAGGCGGCGCAAGCTCCCAATTTGCGCTTGTGACATTCACATTAGCCAAATTTTCACCTTGTTACACCTTTTTATGGGAGCCCTTATGTGAAGTTGGCAGGCAGCCAAAAAAATTGAAATTGCTATAAATACAAATAAAAATGGCTAAAAATAGGTATACAACCATGTATTTAGATGAACATAGTGATTATAAAGGAGAAAATTGGCAAAATGAAGCAAATTTTTAGCATTTTGAGCTAATTTTGAGCTTTCACTCTCATTTGCAAAATACAGGCTTGTGAATGTCACAATGTGACAGTGAAATTTGTGCGTGTGACACCAAAAATTTTGCTTGTGACATTCACAAGCGCCGCCTATGACCCAGGCTTATTTTCTCAAATCTTAAAAACCTGAAACGTTAAGTAAACAAATAAGTAAATATCTATGTATTAATCTACCGGTTTATAAAAGAGAAAAACCTTTACTTAAATGGTAATATCAGATGAATGGCAATGGATAGGCACTATGACTAACATAAACAATTATTAATAATTGTTTTAACAAAATCACAATCAATGTGTAATCCAACGTAACAAATAGATAGTTAGCAGAGTTGCGAAAACGTATTTACGTTTACCCGAAATACCCGGTTATTTGGGTATTTATACTTACGTTTACGTTTACACTTTCCAAAAATACCGTTACGCTTTGTTACGTTTTCCTGGCACAATTACCCGGGTACCAGAGAAAACGTAAAAATATGCTACACGGAACCGTATTGTTTGACAAATGTAGTGTATTATGATTAGTTCAACATGTTCTAATGTTGAGGAGTTCTAATTCCGCAATTGGAGAACTCAAACACCAATTTGTAAGTGAAAAGTAAAAAGTTGAAGGAAATTATTTTTGTGAGGGAGAACTGAAATGCAAATAAAAAGTCATTTTGAGTGTTTTCTCATGACTGACTATTTGTCTTTTAACTTCCCATTTCACTTACAAATTTACTTTTCTTTCAATTTTTACTTGCCTTTCAACCTGCCATTACTTCTCACTCATAATTTTTTTCAGTTCTCCTGTTACGGAATTAGCACCTTAAGGCCCTACACCCGCTAGTTGACAAAGACGCAAAATGTCAACTCCAATCCCAATTCAATATCCCGATCCCATCATTCTAAATACCGTATTACCTCGAATTATCCCCCCTTGAATTAACCCCCCCCTCGAATTAACCCCCCCTCAAAATGGGCTGGGGAAAAAATAAACCCCCCCTCAAAATACCCCCCTCCGGAATGATATACATCATCGATGCAATGTACATGATGTATTTATTACCACTTATTTGCATCGCAACTACACTTATACGCTCATTTGTGTACAGATGTACTTCTATAGCCCCAATATAACCTATTTTTTTCACATTTATTACCGCTTTTGTGTAAGAAAATTCATATTCTTAAGTATGAATTTCACGAAAATTTCTGACGAAATAATAACCCCCCCCCCCCTCGAATAAACCCCCCCTCGAATTAACCCACCCTCAAATTTTGCTGGCGAAATAATAAACCCCCATGGGGGTATTTCGAGGTAATACGGTATATATAAAATACCGGTAAGCAGAAAATGTCGATGGAGATCATATGAACATCCTAAACGTTGTAAAAATAATTGTGTTTTTTTTGTATTATCTGATAGCGGAAGCACTTCATATAATTTTTACGTTTACGTTTTATTTTACATTTTCCCTGGTATTTTAAAAATACCTTACGTTTTAGTATTTATACTTTTGATTTGAAAAAGGTATTTACATTTACGTTTACGTTTCCCAAAAATACCAGTATTGTACAACTCTGATAGTTAGGTATGTTTACCTACATTAATAAACCTTGTTTGTTCATTTCTTAATATTAGTATCATATATAGTTAGGGGTTGGCATCTATGATCTGGAATGCCCCAATCGTTGTTAAAACGTATTTACGTTTACTCGATAAATATGTATACTGCGTAAATACTTTTGCGTTTTCACCTGAAAAAATACCGGTACTCACTCACTCGCGTAATTTTTGAAAGCGAGTACAGAAAACGTAATTGAGAAAATTTTGTGGGGCGAAAGGAACTAGTGATGTAAAAAGTGCCAGGACTTTGACGGCATGCGCTTTTACGACCTCCAGTGACAAACGTCAATGGCGCCAGAGCAAAATGGCGCCAAGCGCCTGCGCCAGACATTTTGTTCCTGCCGCCAGCCAAAAATATTGTCAAGTAGTAATTATAGTGGCAGTGTCTGACTCTGAATGAATCAGCATTGGAAAATAAATATGGATATTTAATTAAAACTTATTGATACTGAGATACCAAGTAAATATGCTCATGTTTCTTTCCAAAACAAAACAGGCCCAAAATTTCATAAAGTGTGCAGATTTCTGACCCCCCCCCCCCTCTGCCCAGCACCTGAAATGCCCTACATTCACATCAGGCTTAATCTCATTTCAATTGTATTTTATGCCCTACACTACACATACACTAGTTTACCAACATGAAATGCTCGACCATTTTGGTAAACTGTTTTGACAAAACAGCACAAAACACCGTACAAATCTCTACAATGTTAGTGTTTCGCACTGTTTTATCAAAACAGTTTACCAAAATGGTCCAACATTTCATGTTGGTAAACTAGTGTGTGTGGGCCCAATTTGTGTAGGGTGCAAAAAATAATCCTATAGAAAATGGAAGATAAAAAGGAAAAACATTTTAGCTGCCGGAAAATGGAAAACAGAAAGGAAAAGGTCATCCACCCAAAAACAGAAGGGAACAATTTAAACTGCTGGACAAAAATTAAAAAAATATTGTCATTGGAATATGGAGGTTGAAAAACAAACACTGGGTATGGGTAGGTAAAAACACATATCTTGCTTTATTTTCCTAACAAAATGGCTGCACCGGAGTTGTTAAAAGTACCGAACTTTTTCAAAGTATACGTAAATGTAATGTATTCATTTTTTACTGACCCCCTGAGTACAGAAAACGTAAAGTAAAAGTTGTTTTACTTTTACTCGTGAGTAAACATGAGTAAAATACTTTTCCCCCCAGAAAACATATTTTTGAGTATTTTTGGTAAACTTTGGCCCAATTTTCACTCAAAATAACTCATTTTTGGACTTTTTCACCATTTTAACCTTCAAATTCACTAGTCCGTGTGTTATTTGCCTATTTTAAGCTGCTTTTGGAAGAAAAAATTCTGCTATTCCACTTTTTCTCCCTTTTATCGCATCTGTGCCTTCCCCTTCACAACGCCTATCTGAAATACATTTTATGTACTTGAGTACTTTCAAAAATTTGTTTAATACGTTTTAACAACTATGCACAAAATGGGCTTTTAGCCTAAAATGAAGTGGACGTCAACTCAAAACTCGAAATTTTAAAAATTTGGACTTGTCAACTTTTAGAATTGGATGACCAAATTATATTTTGACTCTAGTTCATCTCAAGATTTTCAACGCTATTTTGCTTTCCACCTTTTAGGTCAGTATTTATACAAATTCTTTCATTTGAAGCAAATTAATGCAAATACCGTATTTCCTCGAAATACACCCCCTCGAAATCCCCCCCCCCCCTCGTTCTACCCCCCCCCCCCCCCCTCTCGGGACCACTATGAAACAATCACTCCCACCCCTCGAAATACCCCCCCCCAAATTGAGTGTAAAGGGAACGTAAATGACAATAACTGTAGTTTGTGTTCGGTGTAATGCAGAACACACGTTAAAACAATGTCGGTGTCACGTTAGAACAGTGTACATACCACCTACATACTAATATTAGTCTACAGAACCTTAAATATGGCGGTTTTTGTTTCATTTTTTGACGTCTGCGTACGTTTCAGACGACAATTTCGTACTTGGTTTTCAAAAATTGTCTTGTGAAATAATACCCCCCCCTCGTTCTACCCCCCCCCCTCTCGAGACCACTATGAAACAATCACCCCCCGGGGGGTATTTCGAGGAAATACGGTAATCTGTGCTGAAACACCTATGCACTCATGAACTAATGTGCGGTTCATGTTTGGTGAGCAAATTTGTGTTTTAACATTCACAACAACATTCATTAACAAAAACAACAACATTCAGCCAATTAACTGAAAAGAGCGGGTTTAAATTATCACCTCGATAAATTCCACCCCCTTAAAACGTCTGACGAAAAATAATTGCTCGGGAAAACTATTCGTGGGTTTACGGTATGTAAATAAATTTTTCAAACACTTGAATGAATCCTCTACATGAACTAAGATACCGTATTTCTTCTAATAGAAGAGCACCATTATATTTATTCTTTCATCAATTATTTTTACCTGCTGTTATAATAGAAAAGGTGTCAAAACCTGCCGTTCTATTGGAGGTGTCGTTTTATTAGAAAAAAATACAGTAGACAGAATAATACAAACTCTTGTTTTCACAGTTTCTCAAAAGCATGCAAATGATGTTTATCACTGGAAATTGATACACATCCAATACTCGAAAGAAAGTGATGCATACAAATCTATTAATTTGAATATTCAGCTGTTGAATATTCCCATGGGAGGAAGTTTGTTTTGCATTTACATTTTGCGTACTCATGAGAGTTTAACATCTTTTTGAATTGTAAATTTAGAGTGTTTTTCTCTGAATTATTCAACTTTTCATCATTTGTTCATTTAGATAAATAGTTGTACAACTAGGGGGGGGGGGGGTGGTCTTTCACAAAAACTGTGGTATTTCACTGTGGCAGCGTTGGATGCCCTGTGAAATGCCAAATGTCATGCAAAGTGTCAAAAGTCTTGTAAAATGCCCGGTAAAGTGGCAAACGTACGTTTGATTTCGACACTTTACATGACATTTGACATTTTACAGGGCATTTTACAGTGTCTTGGAGTGCCCCTGATTCTGGTCAATATTAACGTTTTGATAAAAAAATAGCACGTGCACAATATGGGTCATATAGTTTTCTTATCACCAAACACGTAACATAAATTGATAAAAATGATAAGCTAAAGTCAACAGATGGAGGAAAAATAAAAATTGGCATACACTCACAATTCAAAATCCATTCGATAAACGCAAAAAATGTTTAGCACACGAAAAATCGGCGCACTAATTATCGCTAGATTGGATTTCAAACAAACAAGGCGGAGTTTACAAGCCGCCATTTCCCGATTTGTTGACGTGTCATCTGCAATTGTCAACTCAAAACTTCCCGTGGTAGCTTTGGAATCCGCAGTCATTACGCACGGCTTACCATATCCGCAGAATTTGGAGTGAGTTTAGAGTGGGCTTTTTATTGTTTGTAACGATGGCCAAAAAAGATTCGAAAATTAGAAAACATTTTCGAATTTTCAAATTTTTTCGGAATTTTCGAATTTTTATTTCACCCCTAGAAAAAACACTTAAAAATCGATTTATTTTTCAAAAAATTCGAAAATTCGAAAATTCAAAAATTTGAAAATAGTTTTCGAATTTTTCAGGCAATTCAAGGCAACAAAACGCATTCTTAAGTTCAACGTGCTAAATAAAGCGACAATTGATATGCGGCGCGTATGAAAAAGCGAAACGTAACAAAAAAACATTGAAATGACATCCGCGGCGGAAGAGGCGGACTTCGACACATCCGTTTTATACCGTATTTCCTTGAAATATCCTCCCCCCTCAAAATACCCAATCAATATTTGCCCTATGAATTTATAACCCCCCCCCCCCTCCCCTCGAAATACCGCCCCCAAATTTGGTGTATAGAGAACGTTTGTGCGGTTTGTTATCTGGGAAACACGTTAAAAACAATGACTGTGTTGCGTTAGAACAGGGTTTGTACCGTCTACGTACTTATATAAGTCTATAGAGTCTTATAAATGACGGTTTTTGTTGCATTTTTTACATCTGTGTTACTTACAAAAAAACAATTTAGCACTGGGATTTCTAAAAATTTCTGGCAAAGTAATAGACCCCCAGGGGGGAGGTTAATTCAAGGAAATACGGTATTTGATGCCAAAATTTTATTTCATGCCAATATTCTATTTGATGCCAATATTTTTTTTGACACCGATTTTCAATTGTTGTTTTTATTGCCTTTGCTGCGATGGTGAATTAAATGTGCCAATGTGGCTGTACACGCTAGTTTACCAACACGGCACGTCGATCAAAAATGTAAACTGAAACGCGACGCGTCGCGCGTCGGTTTACATTTTTGATCGACGTGTGTACTTTAGTTTACGTTGGTGTTTCACTTTCTGGGGTTAGTGGTTTCGGCAAGTCACAAAAGTGCGACGCGTCGCACGATTACACACGAATGTGACACAGCTGGGTAAACTGGAAGTGACGATTATGCGACGCGTCGCATTCGTCGCGCGACGCGTCGTATGCGACTCGCGACGCGTCGTACAGCCAAAAATAAGGAAGGATTTATTCCCCGAGACTTATCAGGTGAGCAGTAAACTAATTTTTTTGACTTTTCAAATTCCCTAACGTATCTTTGTTGCGAAACGTAGACAATTTAGACGTGACAATTACGTTTGTGTGTGTCTGCTAACATTTGTTCTTTATCGTGACTGTTGATATTTCGTTATTTATCGTGACTGTTAATAATTCGTTTTTGTTACTTTTTACTTCAATTTACAAATTGAAATGTACCTAACAGATTTATTGCGTGATTTCATCATGTTGTTACGGATAGAAAAATTAAAAATTACATGGACACGTGATTTGTATGGAAGTTCGACAAAAAGAAATGCAAGTGCGACAAAATAAAATCCAAACTTTGTACTCGCGAATTTTCAATGTATATCTAAAAGTGTAAAAAAAGAAATCATTCTCCTTCTTGCTTCGACAAAAAGAAAGGAAGTGCGACAAAAAAAAATCCAAACTTTGTACTCGCCAATTTTCAATTTAAATCTAAAACTGTAAAAAGAAATCATTCTCCTTCTCGCTGTAACAAAAACTAAGAAAAAACAAAAACAAGACTATATTGCTGTTGACAAGAGTTACACTTTTGAGCAAAATTTAAAACTTGTTTACCTATCTCACAATGCGAAATTTGACAATTGTATACGGAAGAAACTTAAAAAGTACATAACGTTTTCACTTTGAAATGTGATAATTTGCGAATGATGGAAATGTTACAAAAAAGGAACTGTATGAAAACGTAAAATGATAAGAAACTGCATTAAAACGTATTCACTACTTTCAGCACTTTCACATGACTGAAGCCTTCTGTGCATGTAAACCCAGTGTGCATGTGGACCATAATTTTAACTCAAATTCGACAATTTCCATAACTTTTTATATATTTTCACCTTTGAAACGACTAGTCCATGTGTTTTATTTGTAAGAACTATCAATTGCTCCAGAGGAGTCTACCGAATCCCCTGGAGCGTCGTGGAAAGTCAACATGTAGAATACCGCTGACATGCACATGGGGTAAACATGCACAGAGGCACACGCCCCTTTCACATTACCAAAAAAAACACATTTCAATCATCAAAATCCTCCAGTTCCTCATAGTAGTCTTCATTGATCGCCTGAGAATGTGTGCAATTTCAGTATACCGTTCTATTTGTTAAAAAGAAGTAAACAGTTCACATCTATGAACATCTGTAATGGTAAACTTATAGAAAAGTTTCCAACTGTTTCCCAGATATATATATATGCACACTGGGGACTGTACATATCAATTACTGTAGAAATACTAAAGTCTAGTAGACACTGCACATAGAAACATGTACAACACCGAAAACCACAATTGAACCCAAGACGTACCGCCAGTCGTTTTGCGTAGCCCTCCTCATCCAAAGGGCAATTGCGCGGCGTCGTACCGGCGCGCAATTGGCGGATCGGCTGTGGCACGGTACGGCGCTGTTCACTGGTCGGCGGCGGTTCGCTTGTCTGCACATTTTCATACTGTAAACATAGATTACAGTACGAAGCAAAATATCGAAGCAATTTTCTATCCTAACCGTTTTGGTCCCGGCAGCCGCTTGCTCGCTCTTCTTTGCACTTTTGCGCGCGCTGGCCGGGGAACTGGCAGCAGTCTGATTCTGAGTTTATATTATCATTTTATAATGGCAACAAAGTTGTACAACAGAAGCACTGCAGACAGAAACTTACTGTCAGGCGGTACCGCTTCGCAGCACATTCTGTGTCCGGTACAGGCTGGCCAGTGCGTTTCTGGGCACTTTGCAACAGCACGACGCCATCGTCGTTCTCGCAGTCCATTTCAGCGGGCTGTAAAAAAGCGGATAGAATTTACTTGCTTCTTAACACTGAATTATAAGTAGGAAAAAAAAACAGAAACTGTCAGTCACCTCGGCATACTGCAGCTGTTGATGCTGCCGCTGCGGCGCCTGCGATGCCACAAACGAGTACGTGATGCCGTCTTCAGTGGCATCGACCTGGTGGCACGACTGCGAATATACATGAGAAATTTCAATTTGCATATGGTATTGCACATGAAGAAGTAATGAAATGTCTTACTAACGTTAACGTTTTGCAGGGCTTGCTGCAAGTGCTGCACTTCAAAGCGGGTCGCCTGAAGCTTGGCAGCCAGGGCAACCTCGGAAGCCTGCCTTTGCATCAAGTGTGCGGCGATGGTCGTCGCTGTGTTCACATTCACCGGTGACGTGTACGGCAAACTCGGTGCTTGCACGTTCTGTTGCGGAGTCGGCAATTTCTGCACGGTGGGCAATTTGCCCTTTTCCGTCGGCACGGATTTCTTGGCTTTTTTCATAGACCCGGCAAGTTGGTCCAGTTGTTGCGTCGGCTGTAAGTACGATATGTCACTTTATCATAATCATAAAGAAATGCACTACTACAAATAAGTACCACTGTGCACACTGATTTACCGAAATATGTATAAGAATGTGTAAATTGGATTTCATCAAAAGTAACAAGAAGTAAATCTTTTAAATTACACATTTTCAATTTACCAAAAGATGCATCTTAAGTAGTTTGTTGACACAAAAGAAACAGTGAAATCCTCACAATTTCAGCCAGGTATTGTACCAGACTGTCATCTTGGTCCGGTTCGGCAACTTTCGCCTCCTGCTGCGGAAACGCAATGTTGCCCGGCTTTGTTTTCTGATGTAAGTAACATTAGTAGTTAGTACAGGGTTGTTAGTTACATGCTGTTTACGTACATCATGAAACACCACCGTTATACTCACCTGCACCGGCGTGACGTTGTAGTCCATTTCTGCGTTCTTTTGCGGCGCGGCGAGGGGCGACACAACGAGCCCGCTGGTCCTGCGGCGGCGGCGTTCGAGCAGCGCACTGCCAGACGGATTGGCAGGCGGAGCCGCAACGATCGGCAAACTGGTCGTTCCAGTATTGGCGGATTCCTACGAAAAGTTAACATCATTTACGAAACGTTTCAAGTAAATTACTTTTTCCTACTTTTAAGTGGTGACGTTGAGATACGTTCAAGGCAACAGTCCCGAAAACACACACACTCCATTCTCAAAATGTTTATCAATCAAATAACCTGGTTCATGATGAAGTCCTCGATCATGTCACAGAACTTGTTCATATCGGCCTTCAGCAGCGTGTTGATCACGCCGATTTCCTGCTGCACCACGCCGATGAACCGTATGTTCTTGATGAAGGAGCAAATGCAGGGCAGTTTGCTGCGCTTCACGCTGTCCGCATTCACGCTTGTGCTCTGCAAATTAGCACATTTGAAAGATATGGTAGAATTGACTGAATACATGACAATAAAGAATAGTTTACCGATTGGGTGCACTGCGACAGCATCCTTTCCATATTTTGGCGCATTGCACGGATCGCTGCAACGTCCATCTTGTCGATAATGGGCGCAAACTGTTTCAGCACGCTGTGAAACTGGGGGTTCCTCAACGGCTCGTGCTCGCGGCATGTCTGGCGGTGGTTACGGCAATTTAAAAAAGTGTATATTAAAAACGGGAAATAAAACTAAAATGGTCAAAACGTAACAGTTAACAAAAACAATTTACTATTACACTTTAACGTTAACACAAAGTACATTTTTCTTCACTCCTTACAATTTTCCTGTTACATTCATGCAACTCGCACCTGGTTGTTGTCCTGCGCCATGATGGGCGCGTTGTCCTGCGCCATGATGGGCGCGTTGTCCTGCGCCATGTCGGGCGCCTCGTGAAAGTCCTCCGGCGGTGGGCTATCGACCGTTTGCACCGTCCCTGGCGCGGGGGGAACGGCACTCGCAGCCTGTTTCACTCGGTAATCCACGAGTTGCACCGCCATACTTTGCGGCTCAATTTTCTCCGGCGTGAACGTGGTTTTTACCAATTTGCCCAGCATGATGTAGAAGTTTCCCTGGCACACGTTGTGCCAGTAAACTTGCATTGCCCGGCGCCAATCGGTCGCTGTAAAGTGCACAACCACTGCTACAAACGTACAAACATAAAAACAACATTAAATGATACATTTCAGTAAACCAACATCTACTGGCCTTTCCGTCTTTGAACACAATCATGGGCATGGTGGAGAACTGGATCATTTCTTCCGCCAGTTGCATAGCCTGGGCCTCCGATTGCCGCATTTGGTGCACCAGGGTAAACACGATGTCCGCCTTCAAGTCGGTTCGCACCTTGTCCAACTCGATTTTCCACGCGTAGTGCCCCAGCTCGCGCCGGCTGATCTGAATAAACGTGTTGAAAAGGTTAGTACTGTTCCCCAAACTGTGATAATTCACTGACGCAAGGCTTATCTGAATCAACCTGGGGCAGTTCTCCTGGCGCCACTTTCGGAATGGCGGCTTTTTGTTCAGCGGTGCGGCCCTGACTGCGCATGCGTTCCACGATGTCGGGAAACACTGAGTAGTTGTACCATTTTTGCGTAATGCAAATGCGAAGTTTACATCTACATGGCCCGGAAAGGGTAAACTCACCGGACTCGTCTGCATAGTAGTCCATGTGCTTCAGAGTCGCGAAATTGAGCTCCATGATCCTCTTGTAGTAGTGCGCCCCGAGGTCCTCGTTTGACACGCCGCTCAGACGGCCGCCGTAAAGTATGCGCGCTTGGGTCAACGCTCTCTGAAAGGACAGTGAAACAGTGTTACGTGTATGGTGTAAAACAAAGTTGCTTACTTGAAACTGAAAGTAAAAGATTGTTTTCACTTGCTGTAAAACGGAAACTGAAAGCTGTTTGCACTTGCACAAAAACAAATACTGCGAAATGTTTTGCACTTGCCAGAAAAGGGAAACAGATACATTTCCCGCACTTGCCGTAAAACGGCATACAGAAATTTGACACAGCAGTACTCGTCAACTGTAAACTGAGAAGTCTAAAACATGGTTAACCTTGAACTGCCGCTTTTTCGTGTCCCACATCGACTGCAACATGCCGCGGCGGGCCACCAGAGCGTTCTGGTTTGTTTTGGCGGACTCGTTCGCCACCTCGCGGGTCAACCACATCTTGTTGTCGGGGTAGTTGTCGTACGGGGGCTCGAAGTAGCTCTCCCTCGTGAAGTTGTTCCACGACCTGTTCACCGCCGGGTGATCGGACCGCTGAAAAAAGAAATGAAAGAATGGTTACAGAAAGGAATCTTTAACTCTCAAATGAAAGTAAGCGGTAAACTGCAACTAACGTTCGTTTGCCTTTCCGGGTGATGCAGGTCGTACTTGGTGCACTCCTTCATGCTCCAGCACCTGTGAGTAATGTACGTGTTCACAACGTCCATTTACTTGTGTGATAAAAAAATACAAACAGAAACAAACAGCGGGTATTTCTGGAACAGCTCGTGGAACTTCTCCCAGAATTCTTCCGATTTCTCGGCCGGAATCAGCATGCTCGGCCGGCCTCCGACGCCGACGCGGCTCACATCGCCGGTAATCTGAGGTCACTCACACACCGTCTTAACTGTCCAGTATACTGTTTCCAGCCATGCACGTTTGTAAATATCCTGTTAAATACAGGTAGCCTTCCGGCTAACCGTTTTATCATGATATTGTACGAATTGCAAGGCAAGCAACAGTTTACATTTACTTGCAGACGGTGTGTGACTGTCACCGGTTTTTTCGGTTTTTTCCCGGCCACTTTCAGCTTGCTCGGGCGCTTTTCAGTCTTTGACTGGGCCACCGCCAGCGACCGCTCATCGTCATCGGATGGCGTTTGCGACCCGTCGTTGGGCCCGCGGCCGCGCGGCCCCAACGGATTCATTTCCTGAGTTACGGGAGGTATGTGAGATTGTCACGTAACTGAAAATGTATGGGAAAGTCACAATTATGCACGATCCGGAACTATCCAAACCGAAGGGGTCCGAATCGTAAGCTACCTCTTGGTCATCATCCTGCTGGGTGAAGTCCTCCACCCAGTCCTTGTCCTTCTGTGGATCGTCCTCGTCCACTTGGCCATCCTGAAGCTGTTTCAGTTGCTTTGTGGCATTCACGCGAGAGCGGCGCACGCTGCTGTTGTTGCGGCCGATGACTGGCACTTGCTGTATACAAGAAAGTGCTACTGTAAATGCAAACTCTTCTTTTGAAAATGTCAAAAACGGTCATTTAAACGTACCACTTTAGCGACCTGTGCAGCCAGCGCCCTCGTTTGCTCCTCCAGTCTCTTGGCATTTTCCTTCCTCCGCCTTTCCATTTCCACGTCCACTGCGCTCGGTGGCGACTTGGCGGTCTGACTGTACCGCGGCGTGATGAAGTCGTCATCATCGTCCTGCAGTTTACAACGCTAAGTTTACTGTTTCATGTAAAGAGAACTTAAAAAGAAGTTTACTACATCTGCGCATGCACATGGTAAACTGCAAACTTTGTGCTTGTAGGCATTCATAAATGTGTTTGGAACGGATTGCAGTTTACTTGAATGAGTTATGCCCCAGTAATTGCGTTTGACATATACATTATTTTGGTGAACTGACATGCATTCAAAGCTGATTTATGACGTTTCCAGCACACAGTTTGCAGTTCAGCGTGTGTACCCAAGTTAAATTAACCTCCCAGTCGTCCCACTTCACCTTGGCGCGCCCATTTTCTTTTTTCACGCGTTCTTCGTGCAGGCTCCTTTTGCTTTTGGACGCCTTGCTCTTCAGCGCCACGTGTCGCTCGTACTCGAGCTTTGCCTGAGAGATATTTCAAAGTAGTGTTTTGCAGTGACAATTACACAGTGTTTTAAAACACAGTGTGTTTCAAATTCATGTATACAGCAAGACTCGCTGGTGGATTTTAGAACGGTACAAATCGTGGAATGTGTCTATATAGTTACTGCTTGAAAGATGAAATGTGTGGGTTCAAGCAAATCATGTTTACTGTGAGAACCCATATCCCGTGAAAGTCTGGGGTTTGGCATTCCCGATCCCCATCCCAATCCCCATCCCCATCCCCATCCCCATCCCGATCCCTTCTAAGTAAATTCCGTTTTAACCGTACTGAAAATAACACACTGTTTTTAAACACAGTGTGTTCCAAATAGAGGATGCATTTATGTTCTGGCAACCCATAGCAACGCTTGGTTCGCTAGAGAGTTTTGAATATAGAAATAGTGCAACGTGTGTATATAGTTACTGCTTGAAACATGATAGATGTGGGTTCAAGTCCCTATCCCGATCCCCATTTGTATGCCGATCCCGATCCCCATTCGTATGCCAATCCCGATCCCCATCCCGATCCCCATTCGTATGCCGATCCCGATCCCCATCCCGATCCCCATCCCGATAAGTAAATTCCCTTTGAACCGTTTTGAAAATAACACACTGTTTTTAACACAGTGTGTTCCAAATAACGGGAAGCTTGCCGTGTGGGCCTACACACAACTCGCTTGAATCTGTTGGAGAAATCAATTTGTATTGTAGAAATAGTGGAATGTGTGTATATAATGTGTGCTTGAAACATGAAAGAAGCGGGTTCAAGCAAATCACGTTTACTGTGAGGAACGTGATTCCCATCCCGATTCCCATGCCCATCCCGATCCCAATCCCGATCCCGATCCCGAAAACTCAATTCCCCTTGAATTCTACTGACAATGACACACTGTTTAAGTACAGTGCGTTTCAAATAAATTTTCGCTGTAATATTTTCATGTAAATACACGAATATTTGCACAATTTGTTTTGCTGTATGGAAGAAATCGTGCAAGGTGTCTACAGTGTGTGCTTGAAACATGAAAGATTTGGGTTCAAGTCCCTATCCCAATCCCCATCCCGATCCCCATCCCGATCCCCATCCCGATCACAATCCCCATCCCGATCCCCATCCCGATAAGTAAATTCCCTTTGAACCATATTGAAAATAACACACTGTTTTTAACACAGTGTGTTCAAAATATTGGGAAAGCTTGCACGTGTGGGCCTACACACGAATCGCAAGAATCTCCATTTGTACTGTAGAAATAGTGGAATGTGTGTATATAAATGTGTGCTTGAAACATGAAAGAAGCGGGTTCAAGCAAATCACGTTTACTGTGAGGAACGTGATTCCCATCCCGATCCCGATTCCCATGCCCATCCCGATCCCAATCCCGATCCCGATCCCGAAAACTCAATCCCCTTTGAATCCTACTGCCAATGACACACTGTTTAACTACAGTGCGTTTCAAATAAATTTTCGCTGTAATATTTTCATGTAAATACACGAATATTTCCAGATTTATAGTGTTTTGCTGTATGGAAGAAATCGTGCAAGGTGTCTACAGTGTGTGCTTGAAACATGAAAGATTTGGGTTCAAGCCAAAAATGTCCAAAACATTTCAACGTGAGAATGACACACGGTTGTTAAAAACCGCGTGTTTCAAATAATAGAAGGTAACTCAACCTGTCAACTGCACACAGGTATTTTTGGCATGACATTCATGTGTACAGTGCGTGCTTGAAACATGAATGATGTGGGTTCAAGCAAAAAATGTCCAAAATTTAAACGTCCAAAATTTAAATGTCCAAAAGTCAAACGTCACCTTCTCAGTCAGCGTCAGATCATACTCCGATGGCGGGCGGGCAGTCTGAAAAAAATTTAAGTCGGAAGTGCGCACACGTCTAACGTGTCATACAACAGAATAAAAGCAGTATGCCTAGCCTAACTGAACAACTTAATTCACTGGCAGTTGGGAACAAGAGCGTCATGTCGCAGCAAGGGCAGCAATCCAGCGGGCCTTACGCTGCGCAACAGTCGCAGTCCGATTTCAGTCGCACTTTCTCACATGGCATGTTCCAGTTTCCCGCCACAACGAACACCTCAGCCTACCCCTTTCCACCACCGCCCCCAAACAGGTGCTTGTGTACACATTTCAGTATCGTTTCTCTAAAGCTACCTGCCTATCAAGAACCAATTAAAATTTAAACAGCACATTCTAATAAAGAATGTGCTCCAAATAGTGACGTATGATCGTTTTGGACAAGGATTTACGCAACAACATTCTGCTTGAGACTGCCACCAAACACTAAAAATGCATGCCATGATCATTTTCCCTGAAACATGACATTAGCGGGTTTCACTTTTCACACTGCTAAATGCTTTTTGTGATTGCAGGTGCAGCAAACAGTTCTTATGTGATAAGGTTTGTGTATGAGAAAATGTAACAGTGTGTACACAAGCACAGTTTTCGTTTTCCGGTACCCGGTGCGTCTACACCCAATCAAACAACACAAGTGCAAAGCGGAACTTCAGTGTCCACAGCGGAAGGCATGAGTATTGACAGGAGTGAGGAGGATGCAGGCCCCAGAATGACACCATTTCAAGCTGTTAGTTTACAGTGCAGTAAAAACTGACCATGTTGACAAAAATTTGTCAAAGTTGATCACGTGTTATTCTTCAAGAAATACGGTTTTTTCCCATTTCTTTCAAAATGCAGATGGATGAGCTCATCAACTTCACGAAAACCACCGAGAACAACATCGTACACGTGAACACGCAAGTGCAGAAACTGGTGAACACAGTGAACCAGTTTACGGGCAAGATGCATATGGCCAGTAAAGCTACGGAGGTTCTGTTGGAACACACTAAGTTGCTCGAAAAGAAAGAGAAGGCTTATGAGCGCATGGTGACAGAGCTCGTTCCGCGTGACCTGCAGCGTACCCATCCTGTCAATCGCTACATGTGAAACACTGAACCAACTGATTCCCCCCTTTTATACAGAGAACTGTGATGTTCAGAAAGTACTGCTTAAAAGTGAACCGTTCTTGTAATAAATGTCTCGGAAAGCGCAACAGAACTGCAAACTCACTTTACTATTGTCAAAATTCAAATTTCGCTTCACGTCGGACGCTGTGGGCGTGGCTGTGTCAGCGGGTTTGCCCGGCGGTGCAGTCCGGACAGGCTCGGCGGGCTTGGCGGGCTCGGCGGGCATGTCGGGCTTGGCATTCTCGGGTGGGTTCTGCTTATCCGCCCACCACGGAACACGCTCGTTTGCACCCTGAAAAAATGAGAAATGTTGAAAGAATTTTGCATTAGAAAAAGCTGTAAAGTAGCGCATGCACACGCTAGTTTACTGCCACATGTAGGTAAACTGATAAAGCAGCTTTGAACGCATTTCAGTTCACTGAAATGGTTTATTCATTGACTGCAGTTGCCAGAGACATCACTGTATGAAACGCAAATGCGTTATAAGTTGAGGTATCAGTTTACAAAAATGTTGCGGTAAAGTAGTGTGTGCATGACCATTAGTACAACAGAAGCTGGATTACAGGGAAGCTAACTAACACCAAAGAATGACACCGAAAATGAGGGAAAAAAGGTATAGATGGTGCATGTACTTCAGCGATGTACATGCTTAATAATTAGTTGAAATCAGAATCCACCTTCCTTTCACCAACACCGGGAAAGTGCACAGTTAATAGTCCTAGAAGCTACAAAAAACTTTAAATGGTAAGTGCCACTTACAGTTAAACTTACACTGTCGAACGGCCTACCTGCCATTCAGAAAGTTATTCGAAAAAAGTTAACAGTAAAATGGTAAACAGTGTCGGGCTAACGATATCCATCAGGCGACGCGGAAGCGAATTTGTGCGGTGGTAAATTGGAAAGGGGCAAAACGGGCCCGGTGTCCTCGTCGTGTGCCGAATCCAACCGTCGTCACCGGGACCCGAGTGAACCCAGCCCTGGCCCTCGTCCAAAACATCTGCACAAAGAGCACGTTACAATGAATGTTTCGTTTCCATGTTAAAAAGACAGTTAGAAAAGAGTACCGTCTTTGTACATGGCTGGCAACGGGGTAGTGCACGTGGGCATGGCCAACTCGTTCCGGATTTCTTGCAGGGTCTGCGAAATAGGAGAAACATTTTGAGAAAATGTTTTGCAAAAGGAAATTAGCCATGTATAATTTTGTAAATACAAAATTATAAAATCAGAGCAGTTGAAGCCAGTTTCGATTCAGCCAATGTAATTCTCACTTTGTAAGAAACAATTAAAATTTTAAGACAGTGAAAAAGTGGGCATTTTGATCGCTGAAAAATATATATATGGCACACACTGAGACATTTTTGATTCCAAGAATATACACCTTTCTAAGAACCAATTAAAATTGTCAGCCAGTGAAACAGTGAGAAATTTGATGGCTGAAAAATATATATATGGAACAGACAGAGACATTTTCGATTCCATCAATCTACACCTTTCTAAGAACCAATTAAAATTGTCAGCCAGTGAAACAGTGAGAATTTTGATGGCTGAAAAATATATATATGGCACACACTGAGACATTTTTGATCCCAACTTCTGATGCATGAGGTGAACAATTTTAAAAAGATGGGAAAAAGTGATTTTACAGAAGGATTTTGGTATAACAAAAATTTAAATATGGAACCCACTTAGACATTTTTTGATTCCAAACATACCTGCAGAATGTGCAAAATTTTCAAAACAGAAACATGGGGAAATTTTATTTCACATGAAAGATTTTGGTTATACACAAATATAAATATGGAAGCCACTTAGACACTTTTGATTCCAACGGAATATGCAGAAGGTGAAAAATTTTCAAAAGAGAAACATGTGAAAAATGGATCTCACATGAAACATTTTGGTTGAACAAAACTATATATGGAACCCTGTCAGACACTTTTTGATTTCATACATATACGCAGAGTTTGCCAAAACTTAGAAACGGAATTATGGGAAAAAGTCATTTTACATGACCGATTTTTGGTATAACAAAAATATAAATATGAGCCCATTTCCCTACTTTTTTGATTAGTATACGTCTCCATATTTCACCAAAAAACAATCGTACTGAACTAACTTCGGCGGTGATTGTGCCCTTCACCTTCTGCACGCCACTGCTTTTCGGCTGACGATCAGTGCGCTTATCTGGCACGATCGGATCGCCATACTGAAATACGTAAGAGTACATGTATTGAAGAATTTACCAAACTGAACATTCTTATATTGAAACTAACGCATACTTAACATTTACATTTAACGAAAACAAAGTGCAAAAAGGATGAAAGTAAGGAAGTAAACTTACTTCATTCACAGGGGCAGTTCTGTACTCGCACGTCCTGTTGTGCTCCTCCCTCAAGCGCTTCTTTTCCGCAATCTTCCCGGGGCTTTCCGGCGGAATTGGTAGGCCGGCCTCCATCGCCAAGCGCTCTTCCTCATCCTGCAACACATTCAGAAACGTCTAAAACATGTCTCAAGAACACTGAAAGAATTCTTACTGAAAGTAAACTAACGTAAATACCGTGACACCGTGGCTTGTCACAAACGAAGAGCGCAAACTTTCGCTTTGGCTTCTCGGCTGCGGCAGCGTCTTGGCCAACTGTCGGCGTCGAAGGCTTGGCCTTCTCGGCTGTGGCAGTGTCTTGGCAAACTGTCGGCGTCGGGGACTGCGAACCCCCAACAACGACAGTTTTCACGGGCAATTTCTTGGCGGGCGGTACGACGGGCGTGGGCGCGGGCGCGGGCGCGGGCATGGACACGGAAGCCGTAGTGCTTGCAGCGGGTGCAACCACTGCGGACGGCACAAGGGGACCACCGTACACGTTCGTGGCTGCCTCACGTGCCTGCCGTTGCAGCTCCTGCTGCAAAGTGACAGTGTGTGTGTGATCAAACTATCAGTTTACATCTACATTTTACATAATGGGTAAAAGGTGCTACAGTATGTCTGTCACAGTGTGCAAAGTTACACTGTCATGGCAACCTCAGTTTACATCTACTTTTTACATAAGTGGTGAAAACAGCAACAGTAGTTCACGTTGCGCAAACTTTCACGAAAGTGTACAGTGAGGTAATGCCGGAAAGAGAACGTATTCAAATAAAGAAAAAATGACAAACCATTTTTTTCTCTTTCAATTGCAGCCTCTTCTGGTCTCTGCGCCGCTTCGCCCCGATTCTGTCATTTTCCAACTTTCTCAGCCTTCTTTGCTCCTCCATCGACAATTTCTGCTGGCGCGCTCTTTCCTCCTCGCGCGCTTTTTCCTGCTCCTCCAAACGGTCACCGTCAGCCGGGACTTCCGGCTCAGCCGGAGAGTCCTGACTCGCGAACAAATCCTGAAAAGGAACATTGTGTACACTTTTGACACGGTGGAAAGAGAATTCCGCATAGTTGAAACAAATGAAATGTGAGTTTACGAAAAAGCACAGAAGTTTGCTAAATTAGAAATGAATTTAGACAAATTTCAAATAAAGAATAAACTGTGTGTGTAGAAAAAGTTCAGAAACCCATACAAATATAAGTAGCAAACCTGCGACAAAACCCTGCCAAACGAATGTGCGAGGTGATCGTCGGGGACAAGCACGCGCTGCGGCTCGGAAATGTCGCGCTGAGAACTCTGCGCAGCCTGCCCTCTGGTGCGCATGTTTGTGCCTCGGCCACGCACGGGCGGTCCAGTCGGAACGGTCTGAAGTGGGGCAAACGATTTGTAAACATTGGTTGGCTTATCTTGGATTGTAAATATCGCGTTGGCTTGTAAACATTCGCAAATTGTAGATAAATTGGCAGATGTCCAAAACACACTTGTACTCAAACAAAAATGATAACTAGAAAATGAATGAAAAGAAATGGTCAGATAACCAAAGAAATCGGATGAGTAACCTGTTCTGGGGGCTGGCTCTCACTTTTCTGCTTTGGCGGCCGTCCACGTTTGTTTCCATTTTTGCCTTTGCCGCCATCCGAAGTCGTTTCCGCGGTCGCGGAAACGTTTTGCGATCGGCCGCGCGCCATACCGCCCAAAGTTCGGACCATTTTCGACGCGAAATCAATCAAACGGTCTATTTTTCACTTTTCCACAAAATTTTCGCTTTTTATTTCTTATCTGTGAAAGATATGGATTTGTGACAAAAAAAAGTGACACGTCGTGATACAATTTTATGTTATTCATGGTTACTTTTTTTAATGACATGTTTCATTTCTGGCTACATGCCAGAAATGTCTGGCATATGGCCAGAAATCTGAAATATCGATTGACAAAAACTGTCCCCAAAAAAACGTTTCAAAATGGCGCAAGATGAATCCATTTTGGGACAAATGCAAAGAATGAACGAAGCGCTAGAGCGGAATTTGGATGGAACTGCGCCACTAACGCACAATCAGAAGAGACAAATTTTAGCCGCTTTTTTGGCAGTCGGGAACACGTTGTTTTCGTATGATGTGGACAACGACGACGAAGAACAAGAGCAGGAACAGCAGAATGTCGCACAAGAACAGGGTGATCAGGGCAGGAAAAAGTACATGACACCGTATTTACTAGAAAGGGCGCGCTCCAGGGGCAATTACTGGCGAGCTGTTATTGCCTGCAAGAACACCGATCCAGCATGGTTTTACAAACTGTGCAGGGTTCGTTGTTTCACAATTTCTGTTATTTACGTAAAATATACAGACGTATATAACATCACTTACTGTGTTGTGACATTTTCATGTTATTGTTTACAACAACATTGCAATCGAACAGTAAACTGATATGTATGAATGAACTCAGTTTACCGATAACGTTCACAATGATTACAAATTAATTACAGCTGTGGCCAACTGAATTCGAACAGCTGCACGCGATGCTTACAGCTGTCGACCCTGAAACTGGTGAACAGTACCTGAGAACACGAGATGAAAGAAGACACATCGCTGTAGTGACAACAGAAATGCGACTGTTTTACTTTCTGTATACATGCGCAAACGGCCGGGAAGTTGAAGATTGTGCCGGCCAGTCACAGGTGATACCATTTTTCATGCTTTTAGATTGCTTTATAGTTCATTGTATTTTGGAAAAACATTTACAGATTTCCGGCGCTACGATTAGAACGATTATTGACGAAGTGTCCACCGGAATAGTGAAAGTTTTGAAGGACCACTTGAAACCTATGGGGAATGATTTAGGGCAAATGAAAGATTTCGCGCAGCAATACTGGAAACTGTGGCAGATGCCGAACTGTGTGGGGAGTCTGGATGGCAAACACATCCGTATTCGCAAACCCGCTGGTAAGTACATATCATTTTACGCATTCTACTTTTGCCCTCATGTGTGTTGTTTCCAGTAAACATAAACATGGTGAGTCGTATGCAACGTCACGGTAAACTAAGCGTCGCATTTGCGACGCTTGCGACGCTTGCGACGCGTGCGTCGCCTTCAATCAGAAATAGTCGCCAGTTTACCAAGGTTGCAAATTTTTTTGTGAAAACGTCGCTTTTCGTCGCATTTTGCGTCGCAAACGTCGCAAAATCGTCGCTTTTGCTTGAGTTTAACCGCAACCCCCACCGATTTGAAAGTAACTTCATTTGGGTCATGGGAATGTTGTGCAAATGATTTTTGGATGTACTTGTAGAGAAAAAAATTGCGCTTCTTCTGACGTACCTGGCTTCTCATAAAAGTGATCCAAAAAAAAGTTATGATTTTTTTTAAAAAAGGGCCAAATTGCGCGACGAAATGGCGACGGTCTGGCGACGGTCTGGCGACTGTAGAAAAATGACTAAATTCACAGTGATGGGAAACTGTGCAGTGAGGTGGAAATGTTTACAGTTACAAAAGTAAATGAAAAACGCCTTGCAGAGGGTGGAACGAGATACTGGTGCTACAAGGGCTTCTCGTCGATTATACTGTTCATCAGCGCCAGCGCAGATTTGAAAATTCAGTACGTGGACATCGGTATGCCGGGGTCACAAGCAGATGGTGCTGTGCTGATCACGTCTGATTTCGGGCAGGATTTGATGTGAGTTTACATCCTTTTTGACATGTTCCAATGAGGTGCTATACATTTACACATGATAAAAGTGATACATTTACACAGACATGGCAGAATGCTTATGGCGCCACCATGCTTGCTGCCCGGTGCAGATGCCAACGAACCTGCAAATACCATTCCGAGTTATTTTGTGGGTGATCAAGCGTTCGCGTTGCGCAAGTGGTGTATGGTGCCATATGCGCTGCATGCAGATGACAGCCAGCGACACTTCAACTATCGGTGTGTTTGAATATTGTGAAAGAAGCGTTGTTTGGTAAAACTGAAATCTAAATTTGACTGCAACTACTGCAGCTTATCCCGAGCTAGGCGCACTGTCGAATGCGTCTTTGGTATTTTGGCTGGCAGATGGCGCATACTGATGACCTGTATCGCGATGGAACCGCCGCGCGTACAAAGACTGGTTATGGCCTGTTGCCACCTGCACAATTGGCTGCGTGATATCCGCGGGGAAAGTGCTGCCAACCAATTTGATGAAAATGGCGATGAAAAACCACAAGATGACCCGAACGACACTGTTGAGCGAAATGTAAGTTTACCTTGCATATTCACTGTTACAATTCAACATCACATAAATTCATTCCCATACACAGCTGCAGTGGCGACCAGTGTACGACAACATGGATACGATCGATAACGTGCCAATCCGAAGGGACGTTGACGAAAGAGATGCGCGCCCCATCAGGGATGCAATCAAGGAGTGGATGATGACGGACGCCGGTCGTGTTCCGTGGGTGAATCCCGCTGACTGCTGAATTTGCAACTACGTTGAATATAAAAATCAAACTGAAATATTTCCGTTGCAGTGGCAGTTAGCATTAAAGTGGCACTGGAATGGTAAACTGATGTAACAAATACAAAAAATTCATTTTCATGCTATCTGCTACAGCTACACTTCATTTTTCGATTGCAACCGGTTATAATGGTTGTTATGTAGTACACTGTCGTTGAATGGACAATTTTCATTCACTATTCGATTTTTGGCTGATTTTTTTTTTTTTAATTGTGATTAAATCATAATTCGCAAAGTCTTTCGTTTCACGCCGCGAAAAATTGTGTGATGTGTGCAGCTAATGTTCCTCTTTCATGTGTGATTTTTTTTCCGGATTCGGGCTTTCCGTTCACGTGCTAGTGATTTATTTGCGTTTAATTGAAATAAAATCATAAAAAATCGAAAGTTTATATTTCATGTCCGCTGTGTACACCAATCGATAGCGCAACGAAAACTGATAATTTAGAACGTTTCAATAAACGAAAAAACGTAACAGGTGATTTTATAAAAATTTATTTCCACAAAAAAATGATAAATTCAATAAAAAATCCAATGTTGCACTTAAAAATATTTTAAAAATTTTGACAACATCTACACAACGTACTGTACACGATGACGCAAAAAAATTGCATAAACAATGCTCCGTTCTTCCACAATTAAAGAAATTAGAAATTAACGTTTACAGCGTAAATTCACATCACAGGCAAACTTGAAAAAAATAAAGATGGCGGCCTAAACTCCGCCCACTTTTACTATGCGTGAATTTAGCCGGTAAACTAAAAAATGGAGTTTACCGCCAGTAAACTGAAAACGCCAGTAAACTAGTGTGCGTGGGGCCAGTGTGAATTAAATGAAGAAGTTGGACACTGTTCCGTATAACTCCTTACACCATTTTTAATGCTAAATTATGGTAAAAATAAGGTTTGTAAAAACTGAGGAGAAATAGTCCAAATAATGTGTTTAAAGCTTCAGATTCAATATTTTTCCAAAAAAATTCTAAAATTATTTGAAAAAATTCGAAAACTGGCCAAAAAAATTTGAAAATTGCTAAAAAAGATTCGAAAATTCGAAAATTCAAAAATTTAATTCGAAATTCGAAAATTAATTTGGGGAAAAATTCGAAAATTCGAAAATTAATTTTAGAAAAAACACTTAAAAATTTAAATACTTTTTTCTCGGGGGTTTGCCATCGTTAATTGTTTGTGAAGCTGCAATGTCAGCTAAATTCTGAAGCAGGATACTTTTTCTCGCACTTTCGCGACAGAAATTTAAAAAAAGAAAAAGGCGGAGTCGAGTAAATACAATGGACGAATGTTTTTTATTGAAAATTTTCTTGTTCGAGCAATTTTGATTATATACTCGGCGAACCGCACGCTATCACAGCAAATAATGGGTGTGTGGATGCGCGGTGAAGCGTCGGGAAGTGGCTTCACGCCAACACTTCCCGAACGCTTCACCAAGCATGTCAGTGCTTCCACACACATCACGAAGAAATGCGTGAGAGCACTTCACGTTTCTTAGCAAATTTATACGCGGGGTAAGTGTGTGGAAGCGCCAGCCACGTGAAGTGTCTTCCACATGTTTGGATGCGCGTGAAGCGCCGGGTGAAGCTAGGTGAAGCGTGTGGAAGACACTTCACCCAGAATCTCGTGATGTTGGTGGAAGCATGTGGAAGCGTGTGGAAGCGCGCCGCTTCACGCGCATCCAGCCCGCTTCCACACGCTTCACGGATCTATTTTTTGCTGTGTATGCAATTTTCTGAAGCAAACACAGCAAAAAATAGGTTTGTGAAGTGTGTGGAAGTGCGCTCTGTGAAGACACTTCCACTCACTTCCACACACTTCACGAAGTTTTCGGTGAAGTGTCTTCCACTCACTTCACCTAGCTTCACGAAGACTGAAATTTGTGAAGTGCACTTCATGAATTTTTGCAGCATACTTTGCATGGTACGTGAAGTGCCGTGAAGCATCTGGGATGCAGTGAAGTGTCTTCACGCCGACATTGCGCGTCTGCGTGAAGACACTTCAGGACACTTCACCGCGCATCACACACCTATTTTTTGCTGTGAAACACTCCATCATGACGTCATCACAGCAAAACAAAAAAAAAATACGTTTCAGGAAAAACATTAATCGCTTGAACTCGACTCCACCTTTTTCTATTTAATTTTTTTTGTGAAAGTGGATACATAAGTATCCTGCATACACATTGTCGACCAAGACATAAGTAATTTTAGGCGCATACTTTGAATTGATCAATGATTACGTTTTAGATAGAAATTAAAAATTAGAAGCACTTTAGAAGCGTGCAGTCCGTGGAGTTTACAATTAAATCCTTTTCAGAGTGGGCAGGGAACTAGAGACAATTATCAGAGAAAATGCCTGTCAGCCGGCCACTGTGGCAGTAATTAATGGCAAATTAATTATTGGTGGGTAGTAGTGATGGAAAAAGCGCCAGACTTTTGGCGCCAAGCGCCAAAAGCGCCATGGCGCTTTTCCGACCCCCAGCGCCAAGCGCCAATGGCGCCAGAGCAAAATAGCGCCAAGCGCCAAAAGCGCCATGGCGCTTTTCTGAACCTCAGCGCCAGGCGCCAATGGCGCCAGAGGGTGATGGCGCCAAGCGCCAATAGCGCCAGCGCCAAAAAACTTTTCTTCTACAATTCGTTTGTAGAATAATCAATTCGTAATTGTGACATACCGCTGATGTCGCAGTAGTCGATTTAACTTTTGCCATTAAAGTTCAATCAACCACTACATCAATAAAATCCCAAGGGATACACCTATTTTTCAGCCAAACAGCCGTACAATGATAGGTCCTAAATATTATATTCCATTTAGTCATGTTTATTACCAGTTATGGGTATGTAAATACTTATTCTTTACATGATACTTTACGAAAATTCCTGGCGAAATAATAAACCCCTCGCTCGCAATACCCCCACCAATATTTGCACTCAGAAAAAATAAACCCCCTGGTGGTATACCGAGGAAATACAGTATATTCATTTGACCCAAATATTACCTAATCAATATTTAATTAATATAAATGTCCCCTTACACCCTTATATTTAACAATATTTATTCAGTTAATCTCAAAATTTATCAACTGGCTTGTCTATGTTCACTGAATCATAAGAAATTTATAATCATGCTTGGCGCTTTTTTGGCGCTATTTAAAATGCCGGCGCCAGGCGCCAATAGCGCCACCAGAAAATGGCGCCAAGCGCCAAAAGCGCCATGGCGCTTTCTCAGATCCCAGCGCCAAGCGCCAATGGCGCCAGAGCGTTTTAGCGCCAAGCGCCAAAAGCGCCATGGCGCTTTTTGCTTTGGCGCTAGCGCCAGGCGCCAGCGCCATGGCGCTTTTCCATCACTAGTGGGTAGTATTTAAAACCTTTGTTATTTGTGTACTTTGATGTAAAGATTTGGGTGTAGCAATGCGATAATGATGGCAATCAGAAGTTGGAAAATTCAAAAATGCTGTTGAATTTTCTAGTTTTTGGAACATGAAAATTCTAGAAAATTTTGATGAATAAATAGAATTGTGGCTTTTAGGTGCAGCGTGGCTAGATCATCTCGCCGTTGAGTTTTGGAAGACTTTTCAAATGCAAAAACCATGCAAAAACACGGTCACATCATAACAGAGTAGTTAAAATACCGGTATTTTTGGAAAGCGTAAGCGTAAGCGTAAATACACTTTCCAAATTTTGAGTATGGATACTAAAAGCGTAAGGTATTTTAAAAATACCTAGGAAAGCGTAAAAAAAGCGTAAGCGTAAAAATTTCTACGTAAGCCCAGAAATGCTCCAGCTAAATATTTACCGTATTTCCTCGAATTAACCCGCCCCTCAAATTGCCCCCCTCGAAATACGCCAAGGTCTGAGCGACCTTGGGAAAACCCCCACCCGAATTCAGTGTAAGGAGAATATATATGACAAAACGGCAGTTCGAGTGGAAACAATGAATGAGTTGTATTAGAACACGTATTACCAGGTCTATATACTTATTGATGTCGATAAACGCTCATACGACTCTGTAACTATTGAATTTTGCGACCTCTGTGTGTGTGTGGAATTTCCAAAAATTGCTGGCGAAATAATAACCCCCCCCCTCGAATCAGCCCGCTCGAAATATAACCCCCTCAAACTTTGCTGGCAAAATAATAAGCCCCCTGTGGGTATTTTGAGGAAATACGGTAAGTATCCCAGAGGTTGCTCAGGTATTGACTCCGCTATCTATCAAGCCCTTCCCCGAGAAAATGTAGTAGTCGATGTCGATTAATGAATGTTAGGTATATAGCGCCTTTTTGATATAGACGATCGACATCAATAATTTTAAAAACGTGTGGCTGTACGTGCTAGTTCACAGCTGAAATTTTGGAAACTGATAAATCTATTTTGAACACATTTGAGCTGACCAGAATGAACTCTTTTTATGTTTGTCAACAGTAATAAACGGATTCGTAATTCAGGTAAGCTCAAATGCATTCAATACTGATCTATCGCTACTCGCGCCTTGGGCACCATACATGCTACATATTACACCTTACATTTTCATTGACTTTGTGCCCAGGCCATTTCCCGCAACCGAATTTTTTTACGCTTTTAGTACCCGGGTATTTCGGCCCGGAAAGCGTAAAAAAGCGTACGGGTATTTTATGAAAGCGTAAGCGTAAGCGTAAGTATAAATACCCATATACCCGGGTATTTCGGGTAAGCGTAAATACGCTTTCGCAACTCTGCATCATAATACAATCAAATTTGCAATCAAATTTTGTTTTAAATCGGAATTTACAGGCGTTTCGGATGCGCAGTTGCAGCAGTTGGCCAAAAGCGCCGCGGAAAACCACCAAAACGAAAATGGAAAATTCAAAAGAGCAAAAGTCGCTCTGCGAGATCTACCGTACCACCTGAATAATAATACCGGACATTCTCCGGAAAAAGAGTGTCATTTTTATGGTGGAACGACTGTATCCGCAACTTTGCACGCGGCACATTTAGCTGGGATTCGTGTTTTCGCTACGGGAGGGATTGGCGGAGTTCACAGGGGTGCTGAGACCTGTGAGTATTTTTTACTGGGTTCAAATACAATTGACACTTTACACACTGGTTAACTGTCAATAAACTCATAAATAAACTTGAGTTTACTGGCATTTGAGTTTACTGGAATTAGGTGTTGACGGAGAGTAAAAGCTTACTCGTTCCAGTAAACTGAAGTGCGTTCAAGTTTGATTTATGAGTTTACTAATTTCTATGTTAAAACACTGTGCGGATTAGGCGCGCTTAAGGCGCCCCACCACTAATGATGGCAAACAAAAATTCGAAAATGTTTTCGAATTTTTGATTTTTTGGAATTTTGGAATTTGTATCACCCCTAGAAAAAACATTTCAAATCGGTGAGGGGGGGGGTGGGGCGTGGGGGTTTCTAGAAAAATTCGAAAATTCAAAAACTCATTTTCAAATTTTTTGCATTTTTTCAGAATTGTTGAAAGTACTGAACTTTTCTCAAAGTAAACCTAAACGTGAAGTATTTGATTTTTACTCACCCCAATTCAAAAAGTAATCAAAAATATTTGAATATTCAAAAACTAAATTCAACACTTAAAAATTTAAATACCTTTTTCCAGAGGGTTTGCCATCGTTAACCGCCACGCGGCAATCACTGAAATTGAAAGCCCATGGCTAGTGATGCAAAAGCGCCATGGCGCTGGCGCCTGGCGCTAGCGCCAAAGCAAAAAGCGCCATGGCGCTTTTGGCGCTTGGCTTTTTTTTGACCGGCGCCAGTAACAAAATGCCTGGCGCTAGCGCTAAAGCAAAAAGCGCCATGGCGCTTCAGGCGCTTGGCGCCATTTTGCTCTGGCGCCATTGGCGTTGGCGCTAGGGGTCGGAAAAGCGCCATGGCGCTTTTGGCGCTTGGCGCCAAAGTTCTGGTGTTTTTCACATCACTACCCATGGCACGCTAGAATTGACTGGGAAGTAAACCAAGCGGGCTTATTTTTCATCAGGATTTTTATGATACAATCACTAGTTATGGTCAAAGTATAAAAATGACATACAGGGTGCGGCAATTCAGACCCCCCCTCTAGATTTCGAATAACTTGTCACTGAATTGTATTTTAGATAACTAAATTTTCCAAATTCTAGTAATCTCGAGTTTATTTATTAGTTTTCACGCAGTAAACTTGACAATTTTTCACTATGCTGGAAAGTTAGGTATCCCGGATTGAAGGGAGGAATAATTCGGGGTAATACGTTACCGATAACTACACAAAAGACTCTGCCAACTGGCACAGTGCCAAAAGAGTTCCCAAACATCCAAAACACCACCCCCCCCCCCCTTCACAGCATTCGATATCAGTTCAGACTTGATCGCCTTGTCCAAAACTCCAGTAGCAGTGGTTTGTGCCGGTGTCAAGTCTATATTGGATGTATCCAAAACTGTGGAGTATTTGGTAGGTTTTTTGTGGGGTGAGCTGTTTTTAGGAAGTGTGAAGTTAGGATGTTCTTAGTGAGTTAGAATTTATGGAATAATTGCTGTTTTGAGTGAGAAATCTGTCATAATGTGTGTGTGATAAGCGTTTGTTTCAAACGTACCTACCATATTTCCTCGAAACCCCCCCCCCCCCCTCGAAATACCCCCGTCTCGAAATACCCTCCTCAAAATAGGCACTATGAACTTATAACCCCCCCCCCCTCGAGGTACCCCCCGTCTCGAAACACCCCCCTCAAAATTGGCACTATGAACTTATAACCCCCCCTCCGAAATACCCCCGTCTCGAAATATCCCCCCCCCTCAAAAAAAGGGCACTATGAACTTATAAACGCCCCCCTCGAAATACCCCCCCCCAAATTCAGTCTAAAGAGAACGTAGATGACAAATGCTGCGGGAAACGCAGATCACACGTGAAAAACAATGACTGTGTTATGTTAGAACATGGTTTATACCGTCTACGTATACTCCAGCAACATTACACCTAACAATGAAATCTACCATATCCCATCTGAATAAAAGAAAAAACAAAAAAAAAATTTCATTATATTTATCAAAGCAATTTGATAAATACGATGAAAAAGTTTTAATGTTTGTTCTTTTATTCAGATGGGATATGGTAGAAAAGTATACTTATATCAGTCTATAGAGTCATATAAATGGCAGTTTTTGTTCCATCTTTTGACGTCTGTGTACGTTACAAACAACGATTTAGTACTGGGATTTCAAAAAATTTCTGGCGAAATTATGAACTCCCCCCCTAGAGATACCCCCCTCGTTTAACCCCCCCCCCCCTCAAAATTTCCACTCTGAAAAAATAAACCCCCGGGGGGTAATTCAAGGAAATACGGTATTTTTATCACTTTTTATTATTTTGCCAGTTTTATTAGTTACAAAAACAACATCAAAACGTGAAGAACCAGATTCAATTCATTCCATTTTATAAAAAAGTCCACCAACCAAAAATCTCACATTCAACTTTTCAAATCCAAAAAAGATCCTCCCCGCTCACAAATCCTCGTTTCCAAATTCAGGAAACACACAGTGTACCCGTGGTAGTATTTGGAGACACTTCTGATTTTCCGGGATTCTACTCATCCCGTTCTGGTGTCGATGCACCATTCAGTACGGATTCCATCTCTAAAGTTGCAGACATTTTTGGTGGGTGATGAATTTGTATGTTTTGTGTTTTACTCTGTTTTGAGTTGTGTATTTGTCGATTTGTATTTTCTAATTTACCGTATTACCTCGAAATACCCCCAGGGGGTTTATTATTTCGCCAGCAAAATTTGAGGGGGGATAATTCGAGGGGGGTTTATTCGAGGGGGGGTCTATTATTTCGCCAGAAATTTCGGAAATTCCCCATACGCAGACGTAGAAAAATCAAACAATTACGTACATAGATGTATATGTGTTTATAGGCATAAATAACTGTATATACACAAAAACCCTTCCCCAACGTCACTTAATCATCAGTTTTAACTGTGTTCTGCATTGTACAGATCACAAACTGCGGTATCTGTTATTTACGTTCACGTTACACTCAATTTTAGGGGGGGTATTTCGAGGGGGGGTTTATCATTTCCTCAGCCGAAATTTAGGGGGGGTATTTCGAGGGGAGGTTAATTCAAGGGGGGGGGGGGTTAATTCGAGGTAATACGGTAGATGAAATTTGCAGAAAATTGCGTGAGTCATACTTTTTGAAAAGAAATACCTAGATGCGGACGATAAGTACACTAAATCTTCGATTAAAACCCCAGCGAAGGTATTTTTCATCACAGTTTTTGAAGGACAGTTATTCGATGGGAAATACCCTGATTTGAATGATTATAAAATAAACGATTTTAAAAGTTAAAATACCGTGAGCCCAGAATTTTCAAAATTGAAAATCACTTCACAAAGTCCAAAAGTAAAATCGTGATATTATACCAAGTTCAACTTCATTTTTAATTTAAAAAAAAAAATAAACATTTTAAAAAATAACCCCAAAAACACAGAAGCGGGCAAAGCCATGGGTCTAGAAAGTGGCACTTTGGTAGCCTGCCCGATCCCAGACGAATTCATGCAAGATGGAGTGAGAATTGAGGCTGCAATCAGACGGGCCATTTCAGAGTGCAGGTATCGTATTTCTTCTAATAGAAGGGCGTCCTTCTATTTTTTTCGTTAACTTTTATACCCGTCCTTCTATTGGAGACGACCTTCTATTTATTTCGTCATTAATTCAGCATATTTTTTTCACTTTCTCCCACGGTTTGTCAAGGTGTTAAGTCACAGACATTGATAAGAAAGACGATTCGTAGAGTTCATTCAACATCTTATGTTTAAATAGCACCAGATTAATGGACGTAGCCACTAAATCGCAGCGTCAACTGATATTTTTTTATTTTTTTTGTGCATTTGGCACAATTCCAGCACTATCTGTACCTTCTATTGGAGACCGCCCTTCTATTGATTTAGTGGTCCAAATAAAGTCGAAAAGTGTACCTTCTATTGGAGACACCCTTCTATTGGAGACCCGCCCTTTCTATTAGAAGAAATGCGGTATTAGAATTTAAACTTGACACTGTGACTTATGCTATGCCATTTCTGGACAAGTTAGGTGTGAATACTTATGTCTCAAATTCGAATTTCATTGGTGCAATAACGTCCCTCTCATATTGAGTTGACTAAATTTAGGTATTCCGAGTTTTAAAGCGATATTAGATGATAGTGTATTTTTGTATCAGTACCAACTCATCGTTGTGCATTCCTAGCACTCGGCACATTGTGTGTCAACTGGTTTCCGTGTCAATTCAGATTTTAGTTGACGGTGTGCAGGATAATTTTTAAGTGCACATGAATTAAAAGTGGTGAATATCTGCATTTAAACATAATTCCGCGACCTGTCCATAGTTGTTAAAACGTATTTACTTAACTCGCAAAATACGTATACTCGAGTACTGGTAAATACGTTTACGTTTCATTTGAAAAAAGTTCCAGTACTCGCTTTTACATATACCTAGTTACAGAAAGTACTCGAGTACAGAAAACGTACTTTTTGAAAGTACGGGAGTACAGGAAACGTAATTCCAAAAAATTAATGGGGTGCAACACAAGCAAAAACTCTATTCAAACGAATTGAAGTAGCTGTGAAAATCGCAGCGGCAATGATCAAATTTGCGACGGGTAGGGAAAGCGATGACTTCCACGTTTGCTCTACTCACCTTTATGTTTTTCTAAGTACAAAATTGAAAAAATACTAGCTTTTATGTTTTCCATAGGTAAAAATACTGGTATTTACGTTTACTCACGTTTTACGCAGCGTAAAAGTATTTTAAAAATACTTTATGTTTTCTGTACTCAGGGTTGAGTACAAAATAAATACCGTATTTCCTCGAAATACCCCCCCCCCCTTCGAAATACCCCCCTCGTTTGACCCCCCCCCCTCTCGAGACCACTATGAAACAATCAATCACAAACATCTGCGTAGTGCAGAACACACGTTAAACCAATGTCGGAATCACGTTAGAACAGTGTTTATACCATCTACTATTAGTCTACAGAGTCTATACCTGTCAGTTATTGATGCATTTTTTTACCCCAGCGCACATCACAAACAACGATTTTGTACAATGATTTCAAAAAATTTCTTGCGAAATAATACCCCCCCCCCACGAAATGCCCCCCCCCCCCCCCCCCCCTCGTTTAACCACCCCCCCTCTCGGGAGAACTATGAAACAATCACCCCCCGGGGGGTATTTCGAGGAAATACGGTACTTTACGTTTACGTTTACTTTGGTTCAGTATTTTTAACAACTCTGCTTCAATGGACGGTTTCATCGCTGATAATGGTATACCTAATAGCCATACATCACTTGAATTTTTTTCTAATATTAACATAAAAAAACGGTTCAACATTTATTTTTTAGAACACAATCGGTGAACGGCCGAGCAGTTACGCCCTATGTGCTGGCCAGGGTAGCGGAACTGACCCAGGGCGCCACTGTTAGAGCGAGTAAGTTCAATTTGGAAATGAATTACCAATTATACGTTTGCTTTTACGTTTTCCCAGGTATTTTTGCAAAAGGTACCTTACGTTTAAGGATATAACTTCCAAAATGAGAAAATTATTTACCTTACATTTACGCTTTCCCAAAATAGGTATTTTAGCTACTCTGATGCTGTAATGTCAAAAAGCATCATCATAATTCACAAATTTGGCGCTTTTCAGCTGGTGCCTTTGTATTTACGTTGGCGTTTGGCGTAATAAAAGCGCCATACCTTCGGCGCTTTTTACATCACGTCTGTGCGCTGACGACATGCAATTTCACTTTACACGATTTCACTTTTTTACGTCTAATACCTTATACCGTATTTCCTCGAAATACCCCCAGGGGGTTTATTTTCTCAGAGTGGCAATTTTGACGGGTGTATTTCGAGGAGGGGTTTATAAGTTGATAGTGTCCATTTTGAGGGGGTATTTCGAGGTGGAGGTGTATTTCGAGGGGGGGTTTATAAGTTCATAGTGTCCATTTTGAGGGGGTATTTCGAGGTGGAGGTGTATTTCGAGGGGGGGTTTATAAGTTCATAGTGTCCATTTTGAGGGGGTATTTCGAGGGGGAGGTGTATTTCGAGGGGGGGTTTATAAGTTCATAGTGTCCATTTTGAGGGGGTATTTCGAGGGGGGGGTATTTCGAGGAAATACGGTAGCTTCCTTTATCACAATAGCATCCTTCCCAGATATCGCGCTGTTGAAAAATAATGCCATGATAGCGTCTCAGCTGGCCACAGAATTGCACGTCAGGGAAACACAGAAAATATTCCCCGTGAAAAGACTGGGGATCGAAAATGAGAGGAAACTATTTTCACGGGAAAGTTGCCAGTTGGATGTTGTGAGTTTTAAATAATTGTTCCATTTGGATTTTTTACATAAATTGTAACTAAAGAAATTTGGAAAATTTTGTCAACTCAGATGTCAGCTTTGAGTTTATTTAAGTTTACTGAAATGAGTTATTATCACAGTAATTGTAGTTATTATCACAGTTATTATACTGTTATTGATCCCCGTAAACTTAAATACCACTCAAACCTTATTTATGAGTTTACTATTTTTAGTTTACTAGCAGTATTTACATGCAGTGTCAATACCCCACAAAACCCCAATCCCTCTGAAAACTCACAAACAACCCCCCTCCCCCCCCCCCCCCCCAGTTCGCAGTGGGGGCTACCATTCTGGATGTGGTCGCAGTCCCCCACGCCGGACACGAACAGGGTGGACAACGTGATGGCGCCACCAAAAGCGGCACGGTGTCGCTTTCTTGCGGGGGCGTGGCCAGAAATCACGCTGATGCTTTGACTAGATTGGGACATGAGTGAGTTGGGGTCGGGTGTGGAGCTGCACACTGTAGATTAGTGTAACTTTGATCAAAAAATTTATAAAGTGATAAATCAGTATTGAATGGATTTGAGTTGAATGGAAAGAGTTTAATTTTACTCCCAGTTAACTGTAGTTGATGAGCACCTTCCTCCAGCAAATATATACAAATGCCATTCAAATTTATGTTTAAGTTTACAAAATTTTTGGTTTACTGATTGTTCACTAGTGTGTGCAGCACCAATGGGACAATCTAAATAAGTGTGTATATGGGTATAGTAAATAATTATATAATTCAACACTGCATTCTAGCAATTACATTTGGAAATGGGTGAGAATTCAATAAGTATCATGCAACTTCACTTTAATTAAGTTTTCATTTTTGAAATTCTCAAAAAGCCTAATGTCTCTTAATGTGATTGATACTGTCCATCATGGGATGTGAAGAACATTGGTTTTCTTTTGTGTTGTTTTTCACCTGGCATTCTTTCTAAGTCAATTTTCGATTCCAATATTTTATCTGACACATTAATTTTTTCAGAGTGTGCCTTCTAACAGCCACTGCATCAGACAACATCTCAGAATTTTTCAAATTGACCTCTGCTCACATGAACATAATCTACACATCTGATCAACGTGACGAATCTCAACTTTCTGTTATGGAAAAAATTAACCAGTCAGCTGCCTATGTAGCTGTGCATGATTCCCAGGGTGATTTGCAGTTTGGGGTGTCAAATGTTAATGATGTGTTGAAGAATTTGACTGGAGATGTGGTCAGTCATGTTTTTGACATTTTGAATTTTTCAGTGTAATTGGATGGGGTAAGTTTCTATTCTTTTTCATGCATATTACAATATTTATTTATTTGAATGACTCACTTTGGGGATTTTTCATGCAACTTTTCGAGGGGGCAGTCAAGCAGGAATTTTAATTCCATCAAAATTCTAAAGCATTTTTTTCTATCAATTCATTCAATCCATGATCAACAAACTTAAAAAAATGTTCAAATTTGACAACAAGTTTATCATATTCATCGGCATCAGTGAGGGGAGTCATTTAAGGGAAAACGGTTTATTTAGCAGGGGATATTATTCAAGCAGTGTATATACAAGAGGGAGTTATACAAGGTGGAGTGATAATTCTTGTCAATATGAATATCTAGATTGTCTTTACTTTTTTCGTTTCTTTTTGTAGATACTGGCAAATTCTGACAAAGTCAAGCATGCAAAAGTTGTATTGGCTGATGGTAATTTGTCTGTAGAAGCTTTGAACAGATTGGGTGAACTATGTTCAGAATTTAAAAAGCCATGTATGTTATACCTTTTCTCTTGAGATTACCAAAGTCCCACCAAAGTTCCTTTTTCACATCTTTTTCACCTTTCCAGTTTGGTTTGATCCAGCTGATGCGAGCAAAGTGGAAAAATTATTTTCATCTGGTGCAAATCAAGTGGTTACTAGCTGCACACCAAATTTGTGTGAATTTGCAATGCTTTTACGCATTGTTTTGGCTGATGGCAAAGGTTTGTTCTTGTGAAGATAATTGATTTTCCATATTTACTCAAAATACTCCCAGGGGATTTATTTTTTGCCAGCAAATTTTGAGGTGTGGGTATAATTTGAGGGGGGTCTTATTCGAGGACTATATTAGCTGCGATGCAAATTGGCAGCAATTTACATACGGGATGATGTACCTTTTCCAGATAAGGGTATTTCAAGGGGATTTTGTTCCTTAGGGCGCTCAGACTTCGGGGGAGGGGGGGGTGTTTCAATGGGGGTTGTTTTGAGCAAATGTGGTTATATGACAAAGTCTTTCTAATTCTATCAATTGTATTGTGAAATGCAGGTTTATTATCAGAGAAGGAAAGAGAATTTTTGGCATCCATATTTAAAATTGCATCACAATCAGATGGGCCAAATTTGATACTAAAGGTCATGTCATCTGAAAGTTCAATGTTGCTCAAAATCATGCAAATATATCTTCCAAAGTGTGACACACTTATTGTCAAAATGGCCAATTATGGTACACTGGTTTTTGAATCAGAACATGTTGAGCATATCAAGAGTCCTGAATTGCAAGGTGAAAAAATGGTTTCAGTTTCTGGAGCAGGTGATTGGTGAGTTTTTTCAAGGTTTTTCTTCAAAATCATAAACTGACTCAAGGCGCCCAGTGGCAAACTGGCTGCTAGTTTTTGAAAAAGCACCAGGACTTTGGTGTAACACCAAAAGTGCCATAACACTTTGGCACACAAGCATCAATGGATCCAGAGCAAAATAGTGCCAAGTGCTAAGCTCACAACTAAATGTTTCCAAGAGCACTATGGCACTTTTTGCTATAGTGCTAGTGCCAAGAGCCCCCAATGCAATGGCACTTTTACATCACTAGTCACAGTCCCTGTAAATAATTATCCTTCTTTCAGTTTCAACAGTGGCTACTTGTCTGGAGTGCTGCAAGAATTGCCAATTAGTGAAAGATGCCAATTAGCAAAATTGTGTGCCATGCATTCATTGAGAGATGAGATGGCTGTACCCGAAAGTTTGAAGGAAGTTGGTGGAACAAAGTTTGAGTGAACTTGGAGTGATTTGACTCATTTGTATAAATTTGAAAAATGGTAATTTGAATGCCAATTTTTCTGTGCAGTATCTCAATTTTTTAGTGTACACATTCACTATTGTTTAAAAATTTTCATTTTTGTTATAGGGTATTTGATATGGAAAGTACTTGATATTCCATTTGACACTGCCCTCCCCCCAATTGGAGTTTGCTCTGTGGAAGATTAATGTCAATTATTTTTAATGCTTTTGGAGTATTTTACTTACCGTATTTCCTCGAATTAACCCCCCCCCCCTCGAAATACACCCCTCGAAATACACCCCTCAAAATGGGCACTATGAAAAATTAGAACATCAATGACAAATGTGTGGTTTATGACCCGGGCAATGCATAACACATGTTAAAAACAATGATTGTGTTATGTTAGAACATGGTTTATACTGTCTACAATCGTGTATAAACTCTTATACATGGTGGTTTTTGTTGCATTTTTCTCTGTCTGTGTACGTTATTAGTATACTCGGAGGACTTAATGCCGTACATTTTTCCCGAGGAAACACTCCATCGGTGCGAAACGTCATGAATTTTAACCGCTCTCCAACTCGTTCCAGTGTGAAATACAGAGATACGTTCTGGTGAATGCAAAGATTCGGAACGAAATATTTCCTGATTCTAAAGGCCACTTTCTAAATGTTTTGCAGAACGGCGTGATAGCCTGTTATAAGTTCTGCCGAGGATATTTAAAGATTTCTGGCACCCGGAAACGCGAAATACTTATTTGAAAATACTAGGGTCGGCCGGCATACAGACAAATCTTTTCTTTTTGTAAAAGGTCGGTCCTAAAAGTTTTCAGTTTGACGTAGATATTTGATTTTTGATAAAAATGGTACATAAATATTAGCAATTGGTAGAGTATCGTGTCTGCCGAGTATACTGGGAGTTCAAAAAATTTCAGGCTAAATAATTAACCCCCCTCGAATTACCCCCTCGAAATGCCCCACTCAAAATTCTCACTCTGAAAAAATAAACCCCCTGGGGGTATTTCGAGGAAATTCCATGTCAGCTTTATCTTCCATTTGGATTCCATGCATAAATTGTTGTGGCCATTTATATTCCATGCATGGGCCCTTCCGTTAAGATTTTATCAACATTTTTTTAGGCGATGTTTCCTTTGACTTTTGTTTGTTCAGCTTTGTTTTTATTACATTTTTCTTGAAGATTCATTCTATAATTAACATTTGAAGGCGTCACATCACTCAGTTTTATCTAGAATTTCGAATACCATGAATTCTAATAAAAAACGTATAAAATGATAAAGCACATGATAAAAAAGTGTTCCATCTAGAAGTTGTTCAATTGCTATTATATCAATTAACCAATACAGAAAATGACCAATTTATAGTTGTTATATGAAATAATTACCGGCTAGCTTTTATAGCGATTAATTTTCTGTTCATGCTGTATTTGACAACAGTCTGAGAATGACATCATGGCCATAAACAGATAGAAATATTGTATTTACGGATGCCGCTATGGCACTAGGTACACACACAGGCTAGTTCACTAACAATAACATCAGTAAATTTGAGTACAAAATTGAGTACTCATAAATCAGCTTTGAATGTATTTGAGTTTGAATCTTAATATCTGTCAACTGGAAATTAAAAGTTAAACACAATATTAAACTCAAATACCATATTCCCTTGAATTACTCTATTAAGTATTTCATATAGCTCAGTGGCTATGCCTTCAGAGTTTGCTTTTTTACCCTCAGTGGTTTATTATTTCTCCAGCAAATTTTGTGTTAGCTGAACACCCAAGGGGGTGTTTATAAATTCACAAGAAATTTTGTTAAATTCCACATACAAAGACAGAAAAATTCAACAATAGCAGATAGGCGCGCCGCACACTCAAAATTTTCAAGTGCAGTTCGAACGTTTTTGAGTTCCGCCAAGGCGGAACTCCAAGTGCAGTTCGAATGATTTTTTAAAGGATTTTTAGGGCATTTTTTGGACATTTGAACGGAGTCCGGACGAATTCATACACTTTTCGCTGATTTGCGTGTCATAACATTTCCACGCAGCAAGTTTCAAAATGATTGGGACACTTTCAATTCCACCCTTGACTTTCCAATTCCACCCATTAGAGAAGGTTGTTGTGAGAAACACATCTCACTTATCTTGCAAAATATATTTGTGAAAAAAATTTTATAGGTAGATTTAGGCTTGGTCTTCAAAAATGAATAGAGAAATTTTTTAGTAATATCCACTTGTTTTAAAGATATTGACGTTCACCGTGTGGCATATTTGTGTAAACTTAAACTGAATTCCACCCTCTAGAAAGTGTCCCAATGTTTTCTTGCCTAGATGGCGCACCGCACACTCAAAAGAGTGCCGATATTGTTCGAACGCTTTGCGCTCTCCACCTTTTCCGAATTAATTCGGCCCGTGCACAATTCGGGGCAATTCCGCCATGCATAAAAAGTATGCGGACATTGTGCAAACGCTTTGCGCTTTCCGCCCTTTCCGAATTAATTCTGCCCCTGCACAATTTGAGGCAATTCCGCCATCGTCAAAGTGTTCGAACGTTTCATGTGCGGAATTGAAATCGAGGGCGGTTTGGACGTTTTTGAGTTCCACCCCCGATTTTAATTCCGCCCTTTTGAATTCCGCCCTTGAAAAAGTGCCCTGCAACATTGAGGCGTCTAAAAATTATAAGGGGGGTATTAATTCCTGAGCTCGCTCAGATCTGGGCATAGATATTTGTAGCATGGAGGGGGGGATAATTCGAGGAAATCCAGTAGATGAATTAGGATAAGACAGGTCAGGCGGTCTACATACTTTTATATGCTTATACACTATACGGTACACTTAAGCAACTCGGTTATTGTTGAATTTTTTATGTCTGATTGTCGGAGTATAATTACAAGAAATGAATTAATAATGTAGTTTCATAAAAGTTTTGGCGAAAATGTATGCCCTCAAATCCCTTGAATTCACCCCTTTAAAATTTGCTGACAAAATAATAAAATTCCTGGGGTATTTATTTTCAGGAAATATGGTAGGTAAAAATATATTACCGTATTTCCTCGAAATACCCCCGGGGGGTTTATTTTTTCAGAGTGAGAATTTTGAGGGGGGGGTTAAACGAGGGGGGGGGTATTTCGAGGGGGGGGGGGTTTATTATTTCGCCAGAAATTTTTTGAAATCCCAGTACTCAAATGTCGTCTGAAACGTACGCAGACGTCGAAAAATGCAACAAAAATCGTTATTTATAAGACTCTAAAGACAATTATAAGTTTGTTGACGTACAAACACTGTTCTCACATAACAGAGTCATCGTTTTTAACGTGTGTTCTGCATTGCCGGGATGACAAACCGCAGCCTTTGTGGGGGGGGGGGTATTTCGAGGGGGGGTTTATAAGTTCATAGTGTCCATTTTGAGGGGGGGTATTTCGAGGGGGGGGTATTTCGAGGGGGGGTATTTCGAGGAAATACGGTACATCCCTTATACGATGAGTATTTGTGGCGGTTCACCATCATACAATGATATAACACTTTGTTCTTCAATAAATGCTTCTGTAATGATATACATGCTAAAATGCTGAATTTTAATCTTGGCGCCATTTTGGCGCCCGGCGCCATTTTTTCTGGCGCCATTTTCTCTGGCGCCATTTGGCGCCCGGCGCCAATTTTTTGAACGGCCCCATGGCGTCATTGGCGCCTGGCGCCATTTTTCCTGGCGCTTTTCCATCACTACTCTTGACTTTGCCACTTGTGGAACCGTTCCCGAGATACAGAGACACCGATTTTTGAAAAAATGTAAATTTTCATCCAAAACTCAATAACTGAATAAATATCTATCGTATTTTTCACTCGAAACTCAAAACTTTTCACATAAATAACATGAACATAAATAACATTCACATGAAAAAATTAACCATCCGAAACTCGTTATAAATTTATAGGGAAATGGCTGAATCCCCATACAAAAATGAAGTTTGCATCCGAAACTCGTTATAAAATTTTGTTAATTCAATTTGTTGCCATAATGACAGTAAAATGGATCTAACTCTAGCCATATTTGCCGGGCAGAGGATTGTAAATTTGGAAAATGTAGAGAAATTCGTTGGCTTTTTAAAAAGTATTGGGCAAGGGTTGTCACTCAAAGCGTGCCCGCTCAGGCCACTCTCAAAATTACAAATGCAAATTTCACAAAACTGAAAAACATGGACTTATCGAGTTTCGGAAGCAAACTCCTCAATTGTGTATCCAAATCTTATTTTTCGTATTCAAATTTTGTGTTCTATATTAGAGTTGGATACGAAAACATGATTTCGATACGAAAACATAAAATTTGGATACACAATTGACACTTTGAGATTGCCCCTTGGTTCCGGTTCTGCAAGTACAAAGTCCAGGGTCAAGTTAAAAGTCAAAAGAAAAGTCAAGCGTCAAGTCAAGAGTAGTGATGAAAAAGCGCCAGGAAAGCGCCAATGGCGCCATGGCGCCATTCAAAAAATAGGCGCCGGGCGCCAGAGGGCGCCAGCGAAAATGGCGCCAAGCGCCAATGGCGCCATGGCGCCATCTGAAAAAATGGCGCCAAAGGGCGCCAGAAACAATGGCGCCAGGCGCCAAAATGGCGCCAACACGAAAATTCTCTATTACTGCCTGTATATCATCTCGGGGGCGTTTACAGACGAGCAACGTGCTACACCATTTTTCTGACTGTGACTCAAGCCGCAAACTCATCTGAACTATTCGTTGCTTGTAACATATTTACCGTATTTCCTCGAAATACCCCCGGGGGGTGATTGTTTCATAGTGGTCCCGAGAGGGGGGGGTTAATCGAGGGGGGGGGGGGGTATTTCGAGGGGGGGGTTATTATTTCACAAGAAGATTTTTGAAAACCAAGTACAAAATTGTTGTCTGAAACGTACGCAGACGTCGAAAAATGCAACAAAAACCGCCATTTATAAGGTTCTGTAGACTAATATTAGTATGTATAGGGTATGTACACTGTTCTAACGTGACAACGACATTGTTTTAACGTGTGTTCTGCAGTACACTGAACACAAACTACAGTTATTGTCATGTACGTTTCCTTTACACTCAATTTGGGGGGGGGTATTTCGAGGGGGGGGGTGATTGTTTCATAGTGGTCTCGAGAGGGGGGGGTCAAACGAGGGGGAGGGGGTATTTCAAGGGGGGGGGGGGTATTTCGAGGAAATACGGTACTTACTACTTAGACAGTCAGATGCAAAAAAATTCAACCATAACAGAGATGCATGAGCATCTATCTATAGACATACTGTATCTACTTGAGTACCGTATTACCTCCAAATACCCCCTGGGGTTTATTATTTCGCCAGCAAGATTTGAGGGGGGATAATTCGAGGGGGGGTTTATTCGAGGGGGGGGTCTATTATTTCGCCAGAAATTTTCGGAAATTTCCCATACGCAGACGTAGAAAAATCGAACAATTACATAGATTTGTATGTGTTTGTAGGCATATAAAACTGTATATACCGTATTTCCTCGAAATACCCCCCGGGGGGTGATTGTTTCATAGTGGTCCCGAGAGGGGGGGGTCAAACGAGGGGGGGGGGTATTTCGAGGGGAGGGGGGGTTTATTTCACAATAAAATTTTTGAAAACCAAGTACGAAATTGTCGTCTGAAACGTACGCAGACGTCGAAAAATGCAACAAAAACCGCCATTTATAAGGTTCTGTAGACTAATATTAGTATGTAGATGGTATGTACACTGTTCTAACGTGACACCGACATTGTTTTAACGTGTGTTCTGCACTACGCAGAACACAAACTGCCATATTTGTGATGTACGTTCTCTTTACACTCAATTTTGGGGGGGGGGTATTTCGT